>BGPR01003326.1:18738-45932 GCA_013235015.1 Araneus ventricosus | reverse complement strand
TTATGCTTTTAATTTTTGGTCTTCGTTATCCAATTTGAATTATATATATATATATATAATTTAATATTTTTAATAATTTATATATAATATTTTTCAATTATTTTTTGCTTCTTTTATATATATATGATTTTAACTAGATAAAGAAGTCTTTTTTATTCAAAACAGAGATTTTTTGGTTTGAAATTTAAAATAATTAAGTGACAGTGATATCTTTCAGTCTTTGATTCTATCTAATGGGTAGGACATCGCAGTATCCAAGTATTGAAATTCTATATTAAACAGGAACCAAGTTTCAAAATTGTTTTTAATAAATATAGTTTTTGTTTTTCT
Organism: Araneus ventricosus; assembly: GCA_013235015.1. Classification (NCBI taxonomy): domain Eukaryota; kingdom Metazoa; phylum Arthropoda; class Arachnida; order Araneae; family Araneidae; genus Araneus; species Araneus ventricosus. The sequence goes on along the minus strand of BGPR01003326.1, from coordinate 45,602 downwards.
TTACTTAAATTTTTAATAAAGGTAACTTATTCATTTATAAAATGGTAAATGAGCTCAGAAATCAGCAATTTATCTTTATGAAATATAATGAATTTTACCATAAACTGAGAACCATTTTATAGCCATCTAAGTTTGGAGCTGGAATAAGCAGTGTCTACTCTTTTCTCCCAAAGGATAGAATGGTACTATATTCTAATAACAATACAAGCAAAAAAAGAGGGAAACTATAGAATTACTCTCCCGAAAAATTTTTAAAACAGTATTTTAAGGTAAATTAAGATAATTATCCAAAAAAAAAATTATATAGTTTAAGCTCCTACAAAGTAAATCATTATTATTTTTTTTTTACTGTTCCTTTCTTTTAAACTGTTCTGGTCTTTAAAAAAATGAGAATGGGAATTCTAAAGCAAAGCAATTTGTTTTATATATAATATGACTAATCAAAAGTGTACCATGAAAAATTTGTTTACTAATTCAGTTTATTCACACGTTCTCTGATATAAAAAATATAATTAAATAAATAGTCTTAAGTGGTAATAAAACAAATTACAGTACTAAAAGGTAACAAAAAATGAAATTAAACTTTAGAAGGAGATACAAAAATAAATATTACATCAGATATATTAGTAGCAGCAATGAAATGCTACTTTTGAAATACGGAGAAAAATTTTATGAACACAGAAACAGGTGTGGAAAGACATAAAATTACTAAAAAGTCACTTTTCTTGCTTTTAATTTTGAGAATTTGTCTATAATTTTTTCATAATCCAATTCCTGTACTGCATCATTTTCAATAAATAAAAGCGACAATTAATTTAAATGCGGTTGGCTCAGACTATTCCGCAAATAGTTCTTGACGCGTTTCAGAACTGGAAACGATCTCTCTCCACTTGCATTATAAATTGGTAGAGTGAGAAAAAAATTTTAAAATTGTTTCTACGTTGGGAAATGTTGATTGCAGACCATCTTCAATCAATTTGTGCATATCCATTGGATTTGTTACTTTTTCATTTTCTGTGTATTTAATAAAATGTTTCACTTCGTCCTTAAAATAATGTGCTTCGATATCATCAGCATATTTTGTGGTTAAGTTTGTCACGGAAGTTTCAAAAGCCTCTTAATGTTGGTGTCAATTGGTTTCTTCAAGGGGCAAAATTTCTTTCCCCCTTCCTCTCTAGTAACAGCTCCAGCCAAGAAAATCGTTTCTTTTAAAGATAGGCGAATTCCCTTGTTTTTCAACTGTATGACAGTAAAATGAAACTACAAATGGCTCGAAGAAAGCACGTCTTATAGCCATCTTTCAAAAGAACTGCACCCTTTTCACACAAAGGGATGCAATCTCTTCAGTCTTTCCGGTCGCTTCCGATACCAATAAAAAATTTAAATAAGTCCTTGCGGCTGGACTTTGCACAGAAGAGGTGTCCTGTTCCAATAGTCGGAAGGTTGCTCGAGGGTTTCTAGATCAGTTTCAACGTTTTGGAGAAACATCGGTAAATGCGGGTGGTCGAATTTCGACGGCAATAAATCCCCAAGGCTTATTTCCTCCCAATGCTTCGTTCCACTGTTTTCACTCCTTTATTTTTTTAAAGAGAAGAGGGAGAATCTTTTCTGTGAATTGAATTAAAGCTGCAATATCGTAAATTAGACACCGGCTTATCACTGCGATGTATGTTGCATAGATTTTGAGGCCCCCTAGATTCTCGAAGCACGAGGCGGCCGCCTCTGACGCCTGTGCGGAAAACCGCCACTGGTTATTTGGTAATTAATCAAGATTTTGTGTTTAGGAAAGTTTGAAAGTGCGTTTAGGAATTTGAAATTGTGAGAAATTGTGTTGGTTATTTTAACCTTTTTCCTATGAAGCAGTGTACTTTGTGAAGAAATTTTGTACTCGAATTTGCTGGCGTTCTTCGGAACTGTCAGTGGCTCGATATTCGTATGTCCGTAAGGACAGGTCAAATTACTAGTTATTATTCCTAGTACTACTACAAAAACTGAACGATATTATACAATGACACAAGAAACGTTTTGTAAAAGAAAATGGACTTCTGCAAAGCAACAAAAGAAAAAAAATTAATAAAATAAGGCTCAGTGGCGAATCCGGGGGGGGGGGGCTATGCTCCCCAGAGCAAGAACATTTCTCCCTGGTTTTTGACAGGATCGGAAATTTTCCCACTTTTGTAATCATTCCATTCGTATTGTAGCGTTGACGGGTTCAAAAAACATGTTTTTGCTAGTTATTTCATTGTGTTTTTTTATTAAATTGTCGAAAGTATTTTCTAGTGTTCTTTATGATTCTTATTGTCAGGTGAGTAAAGCCAAAGTGTTTTGGTTTACATAAGCCATAAGGTTTGACAATCCTCACGACGATACAAAATTTTTTATACTCGTACCTCAGCCCCCCCGCCCCCGACCCAAATCCTGGATTCGCCACATGCTAAATTCAGTTGAGCGTTTTCTGGACTCCAAAAGGGAGCGAATGAAAAAATCCACCTTTTCGATCATTTAGTACGAAAAAACGCTCCTTAAAACACTTTTATAGTCAAAAACCAGTTTCGACTGCTTACTTTCTAAGAAACTGATAACGGAATCGGAATTCGTTCGACTACTCCGTTCTTGTTAGGAGCGTTTTATATTACTGTTTCAGTCACCAGGGATGTCCGAAACATCATTGGTTAATATCATCACGTGACCTTTCCTTATCTCTGTTTTTACACAGGCCCGATAAAACGGCGCCATTTTTTTTTAGCCAAGCTATTCGGCGCATAAAATGAATCGTCAGTAATATTGATCGTGAAGATGCTCTGAAGCTGTATGGTGAGTTACATTTTCAAATTTTAAAATTGTATTCCCTTCATTGTATTTTTTAGTCAGGAATCTGTTCAGCGAAATCCTTTTGCATCGACTGTGTGCAAAGATTATTAGTAGCTTAACTTCACAATACTCTTTGTGAATTCGTCATTATTTTAATATTTTTCTACTGGAAATTAGTTTTTCAATTGAAATTAGTAATGAAATCTTGATTTTCCACTATGGTATCAACCTCCCCACGTTACGCGAAAGAATTTTTTTGCACCATCGTGTTCAAAAATTGTAGGTAAATGGTTAGTAAACTCAATACTGTTTATTAATTTTCATTACTTCATTTTTCTATATTTTAGACATTGTTTAACAATTATAAAGTATATCTGCAGTTTTCATAAATATTTTTTTTTTGATTTATGTGTTTATTTTGCTTTGATAAACGTGTACCATCAGGAATAACTTCCATTAATAAAAGTTTTGAACATCTTGAAAAAAAATGAAAAAATTTTAATTTGCCTGTCCACAAAATGCTGCTTTTGTCAGACTATTCTAATGAAAGTTTAGTTGTCTATATCAGTTCATATAATATAATTAACATTATATCTGCACATTCTGCAAAAACTTGTTAAATGACCCACCCCTTTGAGGATATCCTTGAATGTATTATACTTGAATGCAAATTTAAAAATTCCTGAGACAATAAAAAAGAGATGACTTCATCCTGAATACATTGTTTTATGCCACTTTGTTTTTAGAAAATTATTTTATCATTATAGATTATCCATTAGAATGCAGGAAGTTATAAAAATGATAATTATCTTTTGTTTATTTTTATTTATATCACTTATTACATTTATATATATATATTTTTAGAATGTTAATGAGAATTTCTTAATCAATCTGGATTTCTTTTTATAGATTTACTTTCCACTGAGATTATTAAAATTCTATATTTTAAAAAGTTTTGTCTCCTATTGATGTACCAGTTACCTAACTGATCAGGTCATTTATAAGCATAAAACTAGTTATTATTATTAGTTAAAAAAAGGTACTGGATGACTGTATTTAATTTAATTTTTCCACTATTAGAATATTGGGGGGGGGGGCAATAGATTATTTGGGTACAATTCGCTTTTTTCATTTCCTCTCGCATCTTTTTACTTCCCTATACTATATTTTTTAACTATGAATGACACTTTTGAAGTACGAAGGCAGTATATTAAAAGGGAAAATCCATCTATTGGGCAGGTGCTAATGAAATATCCCAAGTTAAAAGACTTCAAAGGAGATCTAGTATGTGCTTTCGTGTTTCCTTCAAACTAACATTATAAATGCATTTTTAATGTGGCTGTATTTTATATTATTATATACTTAATTGCAGATTGATGCAGAATTTGGGAAGATGTTCCCAGATGCAGGAAATTTTCTTCGAGTTTTTCCTTCGTATTATGCTCTCCGTATTGTTAAATATGATAGCAATTGTAGATCAGACTTAACAAGAAGATTTTCTGAAGAAGTAGATGTTATGACTGAATAAATAAGATTGATTTTTTCATTGCAGAATAGTAATGAATTTGCTTTAGAAAGTTTTATAATGCGTACTTCTTTACTAAATATCATAGTTTTTTTCCATAGAAATATAACTGTGTTTGTGTGAACTAATTAAAAATTATCGTATGTTTAGGAAAATCCATCTATTAGCGACTTTATTTAAAATAGCTGCAAATGCTTTGAAACTTATACTAAAAAAATTACACAATTTTTTATGAATATTTTTATTTCTCTCATCCATAAAGAGTTAACTTTTGCTTTAGTTTAAAATTTTGCATGCCATTGCTTGGTTACTAACTAAAGAATCTTGCTGTAACTTTTATATAACAGTTATTTTTATTTACACTTGGAAGGTTACTAATTGAGGTCATACTTCATAGTTTAATTGCTATGCCTTTGTTTTTGTCTCTAAGGTTTACAGACAAATTTTTTAAAAGCTCTATTTATAGGGGATATTACTGTTTGTAGTGGACTTGAAAATATTTGTTACTTACACTTTTTTTTTTTTAGAAAATTTATCAGCATTGCTAATGATTGTGGAGTTGTTCCCAGTAACTGGCCCAAGAAAGAAAAAGGTAAATTTTTGTTATTCTATCTTAATTTTAAGAGATTTTATAGAATTTTAAACACTCACACTTTCAGAATAATGAAAATTATTTCCAAACGCAATAATCATTGTTGCATTGAGGCTGTAATTACATGACAGCAAAACATTGCGAGCTGTTTACCAATGTCTGCTTTCCATTTACTATAGTTGTGTGCATCATACAGTTGTACCAAACAAAAGTCACAAGAAAAAGTTTTCTAGTGGTCCCATGATATACTTCAAAACAAAAAGTTAAATATTGTATGAAAATTTGCAAATATGTGTGCGAAACAAATGGATGTGTGTCTCATCTTAAAAATGACAACAATCAATAGAATGGTGTGGGGAGTATGTGGTCAAGACCTAATTCCATAATTTGTTCAAAAAGTTTATTCAAAACCCTTTTTTACTGTTCTGTATGTAAGAATAATTAAACCACTAGTTTGTAAAAGACATTTACAGCAAATTTTTAACTTTAAATGTTTATATGGAAACAAAAACTAATTGTTAAAAAATTCTGTTTGAACACTGTCCTTCACTATGTTGCAGAAATTTTTCTTTAATTAAATAATTTATTTAGCAGGTTTCAGGAGATCAGTGGTTCAAATTCCCTTCTTATGCCCTATTCAGATACATTGGGCTAAACATCTTTCAGTCATTATTGTTTAAAATGAATTCTTTTAAAAGCTATGGTTAAATTATGCATTCAACTTTTTTTCTGTGGAATAAAAAAAATTCTTAACAATTTAAAAGGAATATTTTCCATATTTTTTCTAATTCAAATTCTTTTTTCGATTTATAGGTGAATGGTTGCTTAGAAGAAGTAGATGGCTATATATGAATTAAGCAGCACTGCCAAGAGTTCTGCTGAAAATATAAATACCATTCTTTGCCGGACAGTGTTGTAAATTCTCTTTTCATTATGTAATCAAGGAAAACTACATAAATAACCAATTTTAGTTAGAATTTTACCAAAATGTAATATTGTTGTTTTATATAGAAAAATGGATTTGTTTTGGGAAAGGTCCAAGATGAACATCTGCCATGTAGACAAATATTATGAATCAGTTTTTTATGTGTGCAATGTATTTAAATAAAGTTGGTTACATTTTGCTTCCATGTAAATATAGTATAATAATTTTAAATTTAATTGTAACACATTTATATTCTTTCTTTTCAAATTTATTTTAAGCTTTTAACCCATGTGCAGTTCTGATTATCTTTATTAGGTACCTATTACAATAAGTTTTTATTCTGTAATTTATCATCAGTTCGATTCTATTTCATTAAGCATTTTTCCCCTTGGTTGTTATTGTAGGAAGTGTAATACTTGGTTGTACTACAGTGAATTTATGTAAAAATGCATTTTTATGTTGTAATAAAAGTACTGTGCTGAATTTTTACAAAATTCTGATTAATTGAAGTGATGTATTAAGGACATCATTTCTCTTTCGGTTATGTTTTTTTTTATTTTTTCTCATCAAGATATTATTACAGGTGAACGACAGAACCGGGATATCAGGGAATTTTATCGACCTGGAAAAGTCAGGGAAATTCGTAAAAATATCTTAAAATCGGGGAAAATTAATAGTTATTTGTTACTCGAGTTATAAATTAGTATCTTGTGTGTAGAATTATTTGTAGTAATAAATGGAATTAAAAAAAACTTATATTCATTTATAAAAGCATAAGTTTTTGATTAGAGCAATTAATTTCTTATGATTTGTTAAAGAATCAAGATTTGAAGTAATATTTTGGAAGTTTCTCTTGTTTAAATCTTTGCAAAAATATATATTATTAGGTATGTATAATTATACTATATTTATGCTCCAACATGTTATTCTGGTACTCATGCAAAGAGCACTAATTAGTTATTGAAGTTTTGAGCAAAGATCATAATAACCTCTACTGTTAATATAATTTAACTTGTGTTGCAAAGAGTAGTTTTAATGCTTCTTAGAATTCTTACAGTTTTAGAAGCAAAATATTTTGTTAAAATTTCCAGTATTTTTTTACATATAAGAAATGTAATATACTGTTTTAATAGATTTTTTTAGGATGTTCATTCCATTTTTTAAAAATTAAATTCCATAAAAATATTTTTTTTCATTTTAAATAACAGGCAAAAGTGTTCTTAATAATGTATATTGTACACATACAGTGATTCTGAGTAGGGATAAAGCCAGGAAACTAATATAATAGTAGCCTTAAATCAGCGAAATGTTGTAAGTTTAGTCAGGGAAATTTTTTTCACAGTTTCTGTAGCCACCCCCCTGTATTATATTTTTTAAGCTGACTCAGTCTGTCAAGACTTTACTAGTCAGTGCAAACTCAAAAGCCTTATAATTAATATTTTCTAAAAATTATAATTCGTAAAAGAATAACTAAAATTCATGCAAATAACTGGTGTGTTGTGTGCTTTAGATGTTCTTAAAGGGTAAATGGGTTCTTGAAATTTCAGGCTTAAAATCTTAAAAACATGCAAAATTTCAAAACACACTACGATGTATGGCTAAGAATTCGTTTAAAATTCTTAAAACCTTTCATAAGGCAGTAAGATTGCTGTCTAAATGAATGTTTACAAATATTTAAAGAATAAAAAATAAAACATTAAATTATTTAAAAAATTATTTATTTATTGCACATACAGGTAAAAATATATGTGCAAAACACAAGGCTTATAAGTTTAACAACTGTACTAGTAAACAGTACCGTTCTTCTGGTGAATTTTATTAAAAATTATTTATTATAAACCGTGCTATATAGTTCCATTATATAAATCTGTCGTACTGTGCAGAATAATGCTGGTATTAAAAGAAGCACCCTCCAATTGTTTCTTACTAGTTTTTAAAATAGCAAAAGTGACGAAACTAAGGTAAAATACCTATTATGTTTAGTTAAAAGCTTTACAAGGATAAAATAATAAGCAGCATTTTACTACCTCAAGGGGCATATTTATTCATAATGCTCTTTATAAGGTGCAAAATCACTGGTCTCAATATTGCTTTAAAAAATGTTTTCTTTTAAACGTTCAGAAAAGGTTAATAATTAATCAATATTAAAAGCATTTAAAAAAAGCGTTTTTTTAAACGCTCTGAATAAGTTTACAAACTGATAAAAAAGGAGCGAAATCAATAAAACCATTTTCAGAAAAAGAGCGTTTTTCTTTTAAACGCTCTGAATAAAGTTACAAATTAATCAGAAAGGATCGAAATGAGCAATGAAAACATTTCCAAAAAAAGAGCGTTTTTTCTAAAACGCTCCCTTTGACATTAAAAATTAATCAACAAAGAGCGAAATCATTGCTTAAAATATTGCTCAAAAAGGAGCATTTCTTTTAACACGCTCTTTTTAATATTAAAAACTAATGGAAAAGGAGCGAAATCGTTCAACACAAAAGGAGCGAAATTCGCTCCGAATATTTCGCTCCGCGGAAGGATTGTAAAACGCTCCGAAAGGACGATGCACTTTCAAGTACGATTGAAACAAGGAGGAGTTTCTTAATTAATATGCCACTGGTGCATTTATTTCAGAAAATAATGTCAACCTACATTGTGGTTTTCTCATATTATTATTATCTCATTAATAAAATATATAAAGAGTAAAGAAGAAAATAATGAACAATAAACCATTAAATAAAGAACAATAAATAGTATCTACTGGGCATAATTCATTCCTTCAAAACTATCGGAAATTAATTCTTTTTTACAAGTTCATCGATTGTCTCTTTAAAATGCATTTGTTTCATACCGTTAATTTTCGCTACTTTATTTTTACCCCACTTTTGTTCGATTTAATAAGTGATGGTTTATATTTAGACACAAAACATTGAATGATTTGAATAATGTATACTGTCTTTGAAATCAGGAAATTGCAAATAAACTGGAAATAAAGACTTTTTTACTTTTTTGCAGTAAACTCAAGCAAGCAATGAATATTTACATAAAATATTTTACATAAAAATAATAACCGTGCCTCTTTTAAAGATCATTCTTTTAATGTTACCTTTATTTGCCGCTTTTATTTATGCATACGTTCTCTTAATTTGCAATATACATTCACCCAGATCTACCAATTACAACACTGGAAAAAAAATTAAACATATTTGCATTTCTTTCACTAATTTTCGTATAATTCCAAAATTACTTCCCCACTTTACTCTGATAATAAATGGTTTAGTGTCCTGCATTCTTTTAATTTCCTTTATTATTATAATAAGCCTTATATTCTGTTACTACGCGTAAACCTTGAACAGCACCGCCCTTCGTTTGTGGTTTCGAATACCTCCAAAATCCCACGGTTGCGTCATCCTTCCCATTCATAAGGCAACGATACAATGTTGTAACGAAGAGAAAACACCCTTTCTTTCACCCTATTACACGGCCAATGTCTGAAGCAACGTTCGTCCTAAATAGCAAGCTGAAAAGGTGGGGCAACGTGCCGAAACTGATGATTAGACTCAATAAAATAGAATTCGTATCCAATCATATCCTTACTTATGAATCGAATGTGAGGTGTGGTTTGGGTTGCATTACTCGGCGATTGCTTCACGGTACATTAGGTTTCCGAAAATTTTCTATAATTTTCTACTCATTTTAAACTAAATGATGCCTATTAATGTCTACAACGATGAATAAAACGGCCTACATGATTAGTTCCGTTATCTTTCGTTTATTAGCGAAATTGAAACAATCACTTATGCAAGCATGGACGTTCTTAAAACAAGTTGTATTTCATATATGTTAATGTTTTCGAATATAATCGTGATATATTTGAAGAACAAAATAAAAAAAAAACTGAAAACAAATTATACAGATTTTATTAGTCGGTTAGAATCAGAATTTATTTTAGATAACTACCGTTAATGCTGTAAAATATTGTGTGGTTTATTTTCTATTTTAAATTAATTGAAATATGTTAGACTTGGCACTAAAGGATTAGAAATGGTGTTAACTCGCGTGATGTTACAGTCACGTGATAAATGTCACCGCGCATGTCGTTTAGCGAATATTTGAACAACGTCTTGCGCTGTTCTGTGACTCCGCGTATCTTTCCTTCTGAAAGCCGCGCGGTGTATTTCAAAATGAAGTTGCTTATGTTCCGATGGCATGCTCCACATAAACATGAATGGAGTCCACTAGATATGAAATCATGTGTAGAAAAAGCGATATGTATTTCTTAATTGAGAATGAAAATGATTCCGGCTACGTAAAAAGTTCTATTAATTTTTCCGCAACTGAATGGGGATTTCGGCAATTTGTGACAAAAGAATATGTGACGATATGATGGACAGGGAAGGTATGAATGGAGTTTTCGTGACTGCATACAAGTGTAAAATGTCCGTTAAATGCTGTTAAAATAAACACAGTATACACTTAGTGGCGTGTTGTCTTTGCTTCAATATCTAGGGCAAATTCGAATTTCAGGTGCTTTTGTAGATGTCAGACCTCCTATTTGGACATTTAAAAGCCCTCAAATACAATTTTAGATTTCAAAATCTCCGATTATGTATTAACCTGATTGTGTTTATTTTGCTCCTAACCCTCAAACAATCTTATTTTCCAACTGATAACTTTATCAGAAGGTTATTTCGAAGGGTCCTTAATGATCTACTCCAAACAAATGCTTATTTTCTCCAAACAATAAAATATACTGAAGAATACTTCAACCTTGAAATTTCAGCACTTCAACTGTCCCTTCCCTACAAGCCCTACGTCTGTTTCCCATTTTAAATCTCCGGCAACATCTAAACAATGCCATTTGAATAAAATTGTTTATGGTTCGAACAGTTTTGAGTGGCGAAGAGGAACAATAACGAGATCTTAAGGATGACAAAGTGGACGACTTTGCAAACCATTGGCTAACCGCTATTAGCAGAGGAATCCGAGCGGGAAATTATTTCCGAGAAACAATAATATTTTAAATTCGAAAGACTTTTCAGGTATTGTGAGTTTTGATTATTTTTGCTAATGTGACCGAGGGCATCTCAAATATAAATCAGAATCCTTGAAAAACAAAACGTTCACATGCATATTCGCTAACATTGCAGTGGAGAAGGAATGGATGCGCACTTTCTTTCTGCTCTTAAGCAATGGCATATTTACAATTCGAAATCATAACGAATAAAGATTTTTCAAAATGTGGAAGAACACAGACGTAATGGAATAATAGCTTTAACATGACCGAATTTCATTGGCAACAGTCGTAATAAAGAGAAGTTAATTAATTTTTCACAAAATATTTTTTCGTTAATTCGGAACATGCGTTACTTTAAGAGTGTTTTTGAATGTAATCTGTTGAATTTCCTTAACTTTTATTTTTGTTATTGATGCTTATACGAACAAAATTTGTTATTATATAAAAACAAACAAGAAAACAGAGAATCTTGGATAAAATAATATTGTAATTCGAATAGATCTCGCATCCATCAGTTCTGAACAGTGGGATCATACTAGCTTGGGTGTGTCTGTCACATTTACAGTCCTTTGAATAATTAAACAAAAGCTAAAAAAAAACCTGAAAAAACTTCGAGAAACATTCTAACACATCGATTCTTAGAAACACTGAATTTATATATCCTTTCGGTTATTGTAATCTAAGAAACAAATTCTTTGAAAGCGAAATAATGAGTGTTTCACATATTATTAAAAGCATGTTGATTAGTAGACAGTGGCGGCTCGTCAGCTCAGAAACAAGCAGTGCTGCGTTGCAATCCTTCCAGGTTTCCTACGCAAACCCTGCTCGCTTCGCTCGCTACAATGAAGACACTGCGTGTCGTAGCACAATTATTGTAAAATCTTTATATATATACAGTAGAGTCTCCCTACAACGAAGTCTCTCTACAGCGAATTTCTCCCTATAACGAAATTTTTAATCGGAATGTTAAATAACATTCAAAATATTCTCCATATAACTGTTCGTTTGAATAAAACGTTATTTGTATGTATTGCACGGGCAGATGAAACGTTAATTGCAGGTACAGTAGTAACGGATAAAATATTATTTACAGGTATTTTCCATTCTGTTAATTTGTACCTTCGTGTTATCTTGATGGCACTACACTATTTTAATTATTTCAGAATTTTATTATCAGTTAACGGATTAACTTATTTTATGCCAGTGGCGCCATTTGCTTATGAATTTAATAAGAAATTGTTAAAAAAATTTATATTTATAATAATGAATTCTAAGAAATTATGTAGAAAATAATTAAAATAATAAAATACTTTTTAGTACACTAATGAAACAGTGTTTTTAAAAACAGTTTTTAGTCTTTTTTAGCTTAGAACACTTGTAAATTGGTGAGATGGAATTTACATTAGGAGTTATTTTAAATTTATCGGATAATATACCATGTTTGGAAAAAGGAATAAAATCTAATAAAAAATTTATTTTCCCATAAGGTTTTAGGAAAATATTATCTTAAACTTAAACTATCCAAAATATTAGTTATGTGGCAAAGAGGATGGAGGAAAAAAGAGCTTAGGAATATTTAAGAAAAATGTGTAAAGATGTTTTGGAAGGTTTTAATTTTCAAGGATTAAAAATATATCGATTAAAGGTGATACTAAAATGATGAGATAATTATGGGAGGCAGAAGATATAAAAATGGCGAGTGAAAACACTCGGAGAAAAAGTTTGTCCACCAGAGATCGAACCACGGAACATTGAATTGCAAGCGCAAGGCCTTGACAACTGTACTATAGGAACGCAGGGGTTGAAACAGGGGTTTTTCTTAGTTCAATTGTCATTTATATCGTAGTTTGGGATTTTAAAGATTGCTGAATTTTAGATTGACGAGAAGGTTTGATAAAATTTATTTGCAAGTTTTTGATTTAATCCTTTTTTTTTAGAAAAACCCAAGTCGCTAACTTAATCTATTTTCACTTTGACCTGAACGTTCTCTGGCTCTCATAAGCAATCTCCTTCATTTCTAACTGATCTCTTTTGAATAATTTCATCCAAAGTTTCATTACATTGCAAGAATCGGATTAGAAAATTAATCATGCAATTTGAACGCCTTTTTTAACCGATTGGAACGAAATTTGGGCACAGATCTATAATTAATGTTAGCAACTGTCATACCAATTTTTACTTATCTAAGCCAAAGGGTTTAGGAGATATAATTTTTACAAGTATGCGATTATACAGTCCGACAGACAGTCAACCCTTCGACGGATTTGGTCCAAACTTTGATACGGACCTACATTTACGATGATAAAACTGTGTACCAAATTTTATCCATCTAGCTATTCAAGTTTTTAAGTTATAGTGTTCACATGACCGCGGACAGACAGACTTCACGTCGACGGATTTTGTCCAAAATTTTATAGGAACCTACAAATTGTATGTGAAGATCACATACCAAATTTCATCCCCGTAGCTCTAATAGTTTTCGAGTTATCGTCTTCACAGACAGACATAATTCTAAAATTGTGTTTTTCGGACTCAGGGAGGTCTAAAACGCGGAGATTCGTCAAAATCTCGAGTTCGAATTTTTTGACGATTACAATACTTTTTCTTTGTATACTTCGTATACGAGAAAGTAAGAAGGAGAATCTAACAATTGGCCGCGTCAAACGACTGCAGTCCAAGACACCGTCAAACTCAAAGGGAGGAAACTTCGGTTTCGCCTTCCGAAGCGTCGCTTAGCTGCTGTGCAGTGAGCGAATTTTGATCTTAACGAGGGCTGTTCAGAAAAAGCCACAACTTGTGTACTTCCTACTTATTGATTCATTTTCTGTCTTCTTTCTTCGTTTCCATTCTTTTTTCATTTTTTTTGTTAATCTAAGTCTTCAATGTTGAAAAATAACGAAATAAGATTAAAAAAATCCGGAAGAATCCTGCTAGAAGCATTAAAGCCTTTCCAGTCTAGAAACTTCGTGGGTATTAAGTACGGAATTTTAGTTTTTCTCCTATGAAGAATTTTGAATTTTATTGCGCTAATAACGAAAATAAATTAAAGACAATATTTATGATAATTAATACTCATAAGTTATTTCTTAATTTTTTTGATATAGAATATGATTTAAAGATGAATCAACTGGCTGAAAATACTATGCATAAGTGAAATGCAACTACAGAAATCTGTCTGGTTAAATATATTTGCTTTAGCAATAAAGTTGAAATGCTAAAACAAATAATACACTTTTGTTTCAATATTAGTAAATAGATTGGCATATAATTAACCAAATCCAACGGGAGTGGTCTCCCCTAAACTTTCTCGTGCACGTCCCAACACGGGTGGGGTAAAAATAGGCCAAGTGGCAGCAGTAACACGCGCCATTCCCTAACACAGTTGGGGGAAAATGCGCCAAGCTGTCTCGCCTTTTTTTTGCGTCGTAGAATGGTCAAGACGCCGCATATGCAATTTGAACGCCTTTTTTTCGATCGATTGAAACCACAATTGGACACCTATATATAATTAATGTTAGAAGACCACATACCAAATTTCATTTGTCTAAGTCATTGCGTTTAAAAGTTATCGCATTCACAAGCATGCGATTAAGCAGACCGACAGACAGTCAACCCTTTGACGAATATGGTCTAAAATTTGATACGGATCTACATTCCTGATGATAAAACTGTGTTCCAAATTTTATCTATCTAGCTATTTAAGTTTTTGTGTTATCGTGTTCATATAAACCCGGACAGACAGCCAGACAGACTTCCCATTTAAGGATTTCTTCCAAAATTTGATAGAAATCTACTATATTTTGTTAAAGTCGTATACCAAATTTCGTCCCTCTAGCCCAAACCGTTTTTGAGTTATCGTGTTCACAGACACACACATAATTCCAAAATTGTATTTTTCGTACTCAGGGAAGTCTAAAACATGGACATTCATCAATATCGTGAGTTCGAATTTTTTGACGATTGCAATACTTTCTCTTTGTATACTTCGTACACGAGAAAGTAAAAATAATATTCTATGAATTACTGTTTATCTGGCTTTAAGATAGCCATTCCCAAAGATACTGAAATTCCTTGCTAAAAATGTTTGAATTATCACAACTGTGAAAATAATTAAGGAAAGTAGTTTCCCTATTTTTAAAAATTAACATGCAGAAAGGTCATAAAAAGGAAAGTTCTTTTTTCCCTGAAGCCGAAATTAAACGTATAAGTAAATATAAAGTTCCTTTCTCTTGTTCTGATTGATATATGTAAATAATTACATTTTCATCAAGGAGATATGCTTCTTCAGATTGTAAACATAAACATGGTTCAGGTAATATATTATCGTCTGCCTGATTGTTCGAGAAAATTTGTTTAAGTGACAACAATACAAGATAAAAGATATGTTATATATGCAAGATGTTTGAAAGGCCGATCTGACGTCAAAATTTATGAAGAAATTTTATGTATCGCCTTTCTGTTTGTATTGCTTAAAAGGTTCTTTGATGAAGTTAACAACAGTATAAAATTTGATTTTCCGATTTTTGATCTTAAAAGTCGTCTTTTTTTAGCTATTTTATTTTTATATTTATTTTTTGCACGATTGTCTCGTTCGTCGAATTATTATCAGGTCGCAGATTTATCATTACATATAATAAGATTTTTTCGATGTTAAAGAGTTTTTTATTTAATTTAGAAATCCCACATTAAGAAGATTCATCAAATGGAGCCTCAATTTTAAAGCGGTGACTTTATAAGCTTAAGAATTTGTTCTTTTCGTAGTAAATTTATGTAAATAATTTATTATTGTATAAAATTGTTTCTTCATATGGATATGAATTCAAAATATTTTAATTTTATTTGCAAAATTCATGAAATGCACAAGCTCACCATTTTGTCATAAATGAATTTCAATGCGAGTTCAATGTCAATTCAAGGAAGTTACGAATCAGAATGGAAAGAAGGAACTGAAAATTAAACTTTTTAAAAATATTCTGGAATAAAAATGTTTTACTGTAAATCTAAAGAAATAAATCTCATTAAGAAAAACGTTCAAATAATTACAAATTCTTTAAATTTTAAGAAGAGCTGAGTTGATGAACATGCTAAGTGACAATTAAGCGATTTTGAGAAAACGAGCTTTAAAGTACAGAGGTTACAATTTTTTGTTTTCTCACTTAATTTTTCGGTTCTGGCATTTTAGCGACGTAAAATCATTCAAATTTTGTTTATGTTTATTGACCTGTCTGTAGCTTTTTTAATCATAGATAAATTTAATAATCTTTTGCAATTAATATGTTCTTCCATTCACGCTTTCAAACTTTTCCAACTTTTTTGCTTCGTCGTGGAAGAACATTTTAAGTGCATGTTCCTTTCTGCATCAACGTAATAGTGGTAGATTAAATCCATATGCATAATAATGAATTGGCAAAATTGTATAAATAAACTCTATATATTTTCATCACAATTTGAACAAGAAAAATTAAGCAAATTGGATGTTGAAAAAGCACACACACACACGCACGCACACACACACAGATTTTTTGAAGATTTAACTGCAATTTCATAATATCTGCATTTCTCTAAATACATATTTTGCACCAGATTCTCTAATATTGCAGCTTTATTTTCCAAAGGATATAAAACAAAATTAGAATGTAATTATCATTATTGATTAATTTTACAGCAGACAAGAGTTTCATCAGTTTCTTTTTCAATTAGTGATATTGAAAACGATTAGTGATATTGTCTCGCTTGTATACAAAAGGAATGCATCAGCAGAGAAAACTTCCCAATCGAAAATTGTCTTGGGCATTAATTTTTTTAAATATGCCACTGAAAAAAATGAATTCTAAATTAATCTTTAAAATAAATATTTGAGGTTTTATCATTTTAAACTTTTCCCCCATAATTTAATTAATTTTCAATTAGTCTTCCAACTGTCTTTCTGACTAGCTATTTTCCTCCAAGAAGAAGGGAAAAGTGGAGCTTGAGCCCTTTGGATGCAGAGAAGGCTTATCAGAACGAAAAAAAGTTGAAAACGAATGCATTGAAACAGAGAATCTAAATTATTGAACAAAAATATTACTAATCTCATCTATTGCTCATCTCTACGACTTTGAAACACGTGTTTTGACCATGGTTGATTTTTATACCACTAAATGGCGCCACTAGAGCTATGGTGACGTTAAAACTCAAATTATTTTACCCCAACTGGTGTAGTCCGGTGTAGTCATGTGATTAGTGCTCCGGCCTGCCAACTCTATGAACGCGGGTTCGAATCCCGGCCAGAATGCGTTTGAAGTTTTGTCACAATCTGCATAGCCATCGCACAAGTAAGTTGAATTACAAATTGGATTAATTGAAATTAATAATTAAGCCTCGACTGCAAAAAATCTAAAGGTATTTGGAACATAGTTTTCGTCAGATATTCTACATTTTTTCTGAAGAAAACATGTTCCAAATACCTTCAGATTTTCTGCAGATTTTTTAAAAGAATTTTTGCAGATTTTTTTTAGCTGGGTTACTTTGCAACAGTATCCGTTGCCCATAAAAGGCATAATAATGATCAGCAAAATTGTTTAAACAGAAAACTGTATCTATTTTTAGCACAAGTTAAACAAGAACAAGTAAGCAAATTTGATGTTGGAGTAACACAGGGGTGGCTGCAGAGGGGGACACAGCTCCCCCGACTGGGAAAATTTTTCTACCCCTTCGGGGTAAATGTTTATAGGAGGTATTCAACTACTTGATAAATCAAGATCTGGCGAAAATTTGAGACCAATTTCGTTACGTTCGTCCTCCAGTACAGCAGGTCGTGCCCCCCCTCTTGGGGAGCCGTGCCCCCTGTCGTCCACACAATCGATTCGGTTGCCGTAATAGCAGCAGGTACGGGGGCATGGGGCAGCATTCTGTCGGGCAAACTCTAACGCCAGTCCTGGAGCAGCATTAAAAGATAAAAAAATAATAAGTAAGTTTAAGTATCAATAAAAAAGAACTTCAAATCTTTTGAAGAGTGTTAATGTTTTGCTTTTTCTTTTTGAACTACTGATTCATAAAAAAATTCTCTTTTTTTATTAAAAGGAGGGTGCTGTTCTAAGTTTAAAATCTTTTCACTCCGGTATCTGCTGTCCTTTCCAATTCAAAATCTCTAATTTTGACGAGTGGTTTTGGACCCCTTATCTGCTTCCTCAAGTCAACTTTCTTAACAGGTGTATAAGGATCATAACAATCCTTATACAAGTGTGAGTTCTTTCATAATAACATTCTGTCATCATCAACATAATAATATATCCTTTGTTCGAAGACCAACGCTTCAACTCTTCGGTTATCACGAACATTACCACCAAATCTTTACAGTTTCATTTAATTTGATTTGGTTTTTGTTTGTGAAAATGGAATTCTAAAATTAACGTTTCATTCACTTACTAATGTATTTTGAAATTGTGTACATTTGTGTGATCTTGATGACAATGCACTATTTTAATATTTTCAGAAAATGGTTATCAATTGATTCTTAACATAATAATGGATAAAAATTATTACAAGAATTCAAAATAAGTATAATAAATCTTAAAGAAAAGACTAAAAAGGAAAAAAATAATTAAAATAAGGAAATCTGCTATTTAGCGCATTTATGACAGTGTAGTTTTTCTAAAAATGATTTTTCAAAAAATTATTTAATATTTTTATCTCTTAACTTGATTTATTTTCATAAAAACATTTCGCGCCTCACGAAATTCCCTGTTCAATACCTTTTTGCACTGAAGAGTTTCGTTGTGTCCGTACATCTTTCTTAAAAGAATTCTTATCAATGTCTTGGGAACTTGGAAATGAATGGGAAAGAGGATTTAATAAAACAAAAGATCGTTTCTAATATCGTTATTAACATACATAAAACAAGTGAAGTTAAATAAAAGTTTGCAAAAACAAAAGGCAAAAAACAAATAGTATAATAGCTAAACAAATTAATTTAACTATCAGTGAAAAATTTTTAAAGTAAAAAAAAGTTGGTGTCCTGTTAAACTTTATAAGAATGCATCGACAATGCTGAAATAAACCATTACTGAAAAAAAAATGCGACGAGTTCCAAAAAGTTTCTTTATTTACCTTTCCTTTGCTACGCATTGCGCTGCAACGTGATGTATAACTCGCAGTGAAGACCACATAGAAAAGTTGTAAATGATTACCGCGAAAACTTCTTTTAAAAGCAAACGATTTCTATTTTCGAATTGTCTTGTCGATATTTTCGTCTGCATTAATACTATTTCCCGCGTTAAAAACGTTTCGGTTTCATTGGAATCACGTGTTATTTTACTCAAGTTTAGCAGGTTTCTCATGGAAGAAGATGTTAAGTGTCCTTAACATGTTCTTCCACTACGAAACATCCACTGAAAACTTCGTTCTTTTTTTACTTTACGGATTTAGTGAACTTCCTATATTTAAACTAGCCTTCAACAAGTTCTTTTTCAAAATTATCTCAATTTTTTCAAATACGTCGCTTAACATGTTCATCCACTCAGCTCTTCAATTATTTAAAAGAACCTAGATATGGAAACGTTCGTTTTTGTGACAAATAGTTTTAATTAGATTCTGAAAAGAAGATATTGTTTTATAACTTAAGATATTTAACAAATTTGTAAATAAATTTATTGCAATATAAAATAAACAGTTCTTTTGATTTAAAATTAAAATATTGAATCTTTTATAGCAGATAATTATATTTCAGTATTATATATATTTAAAATTATTAGTATTGTTGTTGTAACGAGATATATTAATCCAAAAAGATTTATCTCTGCAGTATTTTTAATCATGTGCAATGAAACATCATAAAATTGAGGCGTATAAGCTGTGCATGACAATTCTATAAATATTTTATCGTTTGTGTATGGCAACACTAGAGTATTCTGAAAAAAAGTCACTAAAATCGTTCGTTCCAGATCTTGAAAATGAAATGATGTAGTTTAATTTCCAAGTAAAATCTAGAATTCTTCTGGCAAATAATAAACGGAACTTATCAAAAGAATTTTATAATTTGTGCAATTGTGAATAAAATTCAGAGCTAAAGTGCTACGATTTAAAAATGCAAAAACTTTTTGAGTAGCAGAAAGTTTTAGAAATTTCGATGCATGAACAATCAAGGTTTTTATAGAAGTCTGTAACCAGAGAATTTTCATTATTTCCATTTTCCCAAGCAAATTCTAATTGATGAGAAGTGCATTGCAAGGGACTAAATCATCACTGTTTTCGAAGTTTACTGTGTGGAAAATGATACATTGAAGAAAACATACATCCTATTTTAGGTAAGTGCATATGCTTATACATTACTTCAAAAATTATTGCGTACTGTAAATTTATATTAATCTTGAATTAAAGAGTTATGGGATTGGAAGCAACAAAGGTTGTTAGCCCGAATTTATATGCTTTTATGCTTTTTGAAATCATACATAAATTAAAATATCTATTATCCTCTTAACTGCTGTGAGACATCTAAACTTTGCTTCAATATATAAAGTTGTAGCCACAGAGAAAAAGAATTCTTTCTCTCTGTGGTTGTAGCATAGTTATTGAAAACGACGTTTTTTTTGCAACATTTTATACAGTAGACTCTCTATTAACCGGGATCGGATTATCGGGATCGTTACGACCTCAAAAATATTGCAGAGAAAAATCTTAGAAGATTTGAGAAAATTAGACTGTTCTGAAAATGTGGATGAAGAAGCAGTGGGAAATGGATTAACGAAGATTCGACATTGGAATGTTGCGAAGTTTTAAGAGGCGATGATATTGTGTCCCGTGTAACTTGTGGTTCAGAAGAAACAAGGAATTCCGAAGAATGTCCTGAAGGTGATGAGGAAAATCTTGCAACTCTCAAAAATTAAGTCTCGGTGACGCATTAGTACACACTGAAGCGTTACTTAATTACTTGGAGCAAGAAGATGAAATCACGCCCGCAGAAAAGAAGATATTGAGAAATCTGCGTAGTATAATTCGTCGAAGAGTAAATGAAAAACAAAAACAGGCTTTTATCATTTCATTCTTCACAAAACAGTGAGGTAAACTCTGTTTTTCCTTTTTAATTGTATGAATTGTAAATCTAAATAACATTAAAATTTCCTGTTAATTCTTTTTTATTTTGTATTAATTAAAATATTAACGTCTTATTGTATAATAATTTTACATTTTCTATCATTTTTTCCAAAATTGTTCATCAAAATTTGCATAAATTGGATTATCCGGGATATTCGCTTATCCGGGACGAAGCATTTTCCGACCATCCCGGTTAATCGAGAGTGAACTGTATTCGAAATTCAACTTTATAAAGATTGTTTTTTGTCTAGAAACGAATAAATTATACTGATGGTTTGTAATCATTGGTTTTGATAAGATTGTCTTGCTTTTGTTGAAAGACTTCTGCTGCAAAATTAACTTTTCTGTTATGTAATTCCATCCACGTATTTCGTTCATTTCTTAACCGACAGATGGCAAGAGAATCGCATGAGCGAAAAATATGATTGATTCTACTCATTTAGTAACTAACAGGCTGCTTTATCTTTCGTAGGATGCACATTATTGGTAACATTTGTTACCTAGCATTTAATGACGGTGTTTTCACGGCTGTAAAAATGATTTGTAGTTGAAACAGAAAGTCCCGTCTTTGATAGTCCAAAATAAAAAGATGCGGTTCACGTTCGAATGCGACTGAAGATTGAGAGTCTGTTTATTGTCCTGCTGCTTCAGTAAGAAAAAAATTAAGTCCGGAGAGGCATCTAATACATATAAAAAAAGATCAAATAATTAATATAGGAGAAAAAAACTCGAGTAACAGGAAAAATATAATAGCTATGACACAAAATGGGTTTCTCTCATCAAGTACGTGTGTGACAGTCTCACGCAAGGTTTCGAAAGCAATGAGGTGGGTATAAGAAAAAAAGTGTAGTGTTACTCAATTAATTACTGATTGCCTCACGCATTAGAGCAACTAGTTAAATCACTGGAAAACCTATGCGCTCTCTTAATTATATTTCCACCGAAGCGAATGCTGCTGTGATTTTATAATGTCTGTTATATTTCGTGACTTTTGACTTCATGACAGTTTGAAGTTTTATACTTCCTTTTTACTTTCTCGTACACGAAGTATACGAAGAGAAAGTATTGTAATAGTCAAAAAAATCGAACTCGAGATTTTGACGAATCTCCACTTTTTAGACCTCCCTGAGTCCGAAAAACACAATTTGGGAATTATGTCGGTCTGTGAAGACGATAACTCGAAAACTATTAGAGCTACGGGGATGAAATTTGGTATATGGTCTTTAAACATAATTTGTAGGTTTCTATCAAATTTTGGATAAAATCCGCCTACGAGAAGTCTGTCTGTCTGTATGTTCGAGGTCATGCGAACGCTATAACTCAAAAACTTAAAAAGCCAGGTGGATAAAATTTTATACACAGTTTTATCGTCATGAATGTAGGTCCGTATAAAAGTTTGGGCCAAATCCGTCAAAGGCTTGACTGTCTGCCGGTCCGTATAATTTACTTTTGAAGAGAATCCGTTATCTCCACGCGCAAGCGTACTGGAAGAACGGAGAGGAATTTCAGTACGGAGTAGCGAATTACGTCAGTTTGTCCTTGAGCCGGTAAGAGAGGAAAATCGTTACGCATCTTTTTGAATTTCATTCTTTGCCTAGATATTTTTCAATCACTATAATGAAAAACCTTCTGATAGTCATTTGATTCTGGGTAACAATAGGTTCGAATTTTTTTAGGCCCCCGGTGAAGGGGAAACGGCACCTTTTTGAGGAAATATACGAGTTTAGGGGAGAACACTCCCTCTGGTTTACATTCGGAAAGCGTTAGTGCCATGGACATTTCAAAACAGCAAAAAGCTTTAATTTTTTTTCTTTCCTTCTTTTTCCAAATTTGCTTCCACGAGAGTGCTTATATACTTGAAGTGAGTTATCATCATATTTTCTAATAATCTCTAGATTTCACTAAAAGTTTGCCTCATTAGTTACTTTTGGTGTCCTATTCAACTTTTTCTTTATTTGAAATACATCCAATTGGCCAGGTTTCGTTTTTCTGACGATCTTAAAGAGGAAAAAGAACTTCTCTTTTTTCGAATGGTGAAGATATACAGCAAAGATATTGCAGTTCAAGAAATCAACAACTTTAAAAGGATAGTATAATTTTTAGTGATGGTGGAAATAATGCATAGAAATGAACTTCTATAAATGAATCAATTTGGAGACAGTTATTGACTCCTAATTTTGCAATTACAGCATTGTTGAATTTTTCTCAAAACGCTACTGATATAATAAAGTAGCGCATGGGCGTATAAGCAATAGATACTGTTGATATCGCCTTGAAGGAAATTAATAGAAATTAGGCGACTGATTTTTTTTTGTTTAAATACAAATTTACAACGATATTTCATTTTAAAGAGTTATGGAACACAATCGTATTGGAACACAATATATGAAAAGATAATTTCAATGTTAAGAAATAACTAAATGGTCAAAAGATTTAAAATGATTTATCAATATTTTTTTTGTCTTTAAATTTTTCTAAATTCAATTCAAAACTATAAAAAAATTATCGTTTATAAAATATTAAGACTAAATGCAACTATAGCTAATTACTAGTGAAGTTAAATTAACAAGACAGTGATAGCTATATTTAACATTTTCGTATGGAATTGCGAATAAGAGCTTGTAAAATGAGAAATTCAAACCATTTATGAAAGATGATGGCTTATGAAAACCAAGCAAGCCGACGACAAAAACAACAAACAATCAGGTGCGTTTCATTCTGACATCTACTAATAGAATAATTGGAGTGGTTTATATTTTGTTTCAAAATTTGTCTCGTAAGAACTGTCTTTTTTTGGTCACTTTTTAAAATAATATGTATTACAGATTTTTCTTAAGGATTTCAAAAGACGATGCTTTAGAAATTTATTTTGTTCTCACGGACATCAGATGATTAACTTACTATTTCCATATATTACTTAACAAGTCTCAAAGTTTAGAAGTTGTGTCACAATAAATATTTATCACTTCAAATGCAATACAGACAGGTATAATGAGTTTTAAATTTAAAAATTTCAAATTCATCAAAGGGTTAAAGCGAGACTTAACTGTCAGATTGGAAAGCTGGGCTACAAAATGCTTTCTCGTCACTTTGTGACGAATCACTTATCAAGAGATTTATGATACTGCAGTACGAAGTTATACCCGTACCTATTAGCGCAAGATATTTTAAGATATCTCTAACGATATTGCTACGGTTTTCTGAATGCCGCATAACATCGTAAAGATATCGTATGAATTTGTAGAGCATCTTATGCTAATAAGGGCTGTTGCTAAGAGGTTTAATGCTTGGTGATTTTGATTTTCTTAAAATCTTCATAGCTATTTATCACTATATTTTATTATATTTGTTATGTCTTATTATTTTTGTATATTTGTTGCTTGATCTATCTGATAATAAATTTTTAGCTAAGTACTAATTATTGCTTTGTACTAAGCAATGCTTGAAGTATCATCTATTGGTGCTTCAAGGTATCGGTTGTTGATGTGCTATGTTTAAGGGTATGAAAGCAAACCAGCGGGAGTGGTCTCCCCTAAACTTTCTCGAAAAAGGTGCTGTTTCCCCTCCCCCCGCGTGGATAAAAAAATTCGAACCTATTGTAACTCAGGATCCAATGACTATCAGAAAATATTTAGGTAAAGAATCAAATTCAAAGAGATGCGTACCCGATTTAAATGCGTACCGATTTCTACTCTTGCTGGCTCAAGGACAAAGTCACATAATCTTCCCGCGTGCACAGATTGCTACCAGTACGCATGCGCTTGGAGAATCGGATTTAAAAAAGCGCCAAGCAGGAGTCAATAAACATAGTGCACAGAAGATTGCGTCCAATACGCATGGGCGTGGAGATACCGAATTCGTTGGAGATGCGATTATACAGACCGACAGACAGTCAACCCTTTGACGGATTTGGCCCAAAATTTTATACGGATCTACATTCATGACGATAAAACTCTATACGAAATTTTATCCATATAGCTATTCAAGTTTTTGAGTTATAATGTTAACATGACCGCGGATAGACAGACAGACTTCTCTTTGACGGATTTTGTCCAAAATGTGACAGAAACCTACAAATTATGGTTAAAGACCACATACCAAATTTCATCCCCGTAGCTCTAATAGTTTTCGAGTTATCGTCTTCACAGACAGACATAATTCCCAAATTGTGTTTTTCGGACTCAGGGAGGTCTAAAACGTGGAGATTCGTCAAAATCTCGAGTTCGAATTTTTTGACGATTGCAATACTTTCTCTTTGTATACTTCGAATACGAGAAAGTAAAAACTAATCTCGTTCCTACAGCTGGAATACTGTGATTCGCAAAGTTGCTCGTAAAAATGTCAACAGTAATGAAATGTAAACGAAATCAATTTGCACTTCAGTTATTATTCCTTCATTTTAATTTATTAATAAAATCTGTGAGAAAATATAAAAAACTTTCTTTCAAATGCTAGTTAATTAAAAAGCTAGGTTTTATTTAAAAAGATTATTTTTTAATTGCTTTTATGTGATAGGCGATCGCCTGTTTTGTACATATCCGATTCGAACGTGGTCAAGATTATGTGACGACGAATTAGTATATGAAGGAATGAATAAATAGGGTCACATGCCATTATCTCAAATTGTGCAGATTTAGATTGAGATTTTCAGCCAATAAATCGAATTAAATCTTTGACATCACTAATCAACGATTATGGAGTAAGTGTGTAAAGCATGTATTTAATCAGACACAGTCATGCCTTGCTTTTACAAATTTATGATATTGAATTTTTCTGAAACAAACTCTCTCTTTAGTTTTAGAGTTCTTGTTACTTTTACGTGTACTGTGTACTATTTGCGAAAGGATAGCCTTATTAATCCGCTAACTTAACACGTTCGTGGACTCGAATGTTTTAACAATAATTTTCATTGTGATGAAAACTGAATGCTATGACATTACATTTTTCAATTCAGTTGAATGTAAAAATAAATTACCCGTCTATTTTTACAGCTCATCTAAATGTTTCCTGTCCTCAAACCTGTTTAAAACAAAGAACAACAACAAAAAAAAACCCATCGTGTTTTCGTCGTCTTTCCCCGAAACTGGCGAACAGCGTGAAACGCTCCAATTTCTCTTTAGCTCCACCTGCTTGTTATATCACTGATGCACGTTTGGATATTTAGTAAACATATAAATAAGTCCTTAAGGTTTTTAAAATGGTCTATCACATATTTCTGATGATGAATAATGCTAATTTTTGTTGTGTTGTCTCACAACATTGAAATTAAATTAATAACTTAACTTCTTAATTAATAATCTCAATTAGCTTTTTTAGTGCATTTAATTAAATAAATTCAAAATTAAATCCTCTATCTAAAATTTAATAAGTAACAATTCGCTTCAAAGCTCTTTTTGGTAACGAATCTATTATGCAAATACAGGGTGTCCAACAAAGGACTCCCTCATTTTAAAATTAAATAACTCGGCAACGGAGATCGATAGAAGAACGAAACCAGTGATATGCTTAGTCTGAAAGCCGTAAAAATCTGATACAAAAGTTTCAAAATTAGTTATAAATGTTGCTGCAGACAGGTGGCGGTGCAGGTTGTAATAGCTATTCAGAGATCCGATAAAATCTATAAACTGTCCTTGGCAGCACGAAAAATGCCCAATTTGAATCGTGTGAGTGTGGTACGTTGCCAAATGAACGGTTTATAGCTTTCTTCTCGAAATCGAACTGTGATTGCAACTACGCGCACCTGTCAGGCTTGTATTATAACTAATTTTGAACTTGTATCAGGCCAATTTATCACTAACACTATCTTCGTTTCGTTCTCCGTTATGAATCATTAATTTAAAATAGGTCCTTTGTTATTTCCCTTCTATTATTTGTTAAATATTAATTGATGTTTGAGTTTCTAAATATGTAGCCAATTTTTTCTCGCTATAAATGTAAT
>BGPR01003326.1:0-14371 GCA_013235015.1 Araneus ventricosus | reverse complement strand
TTTATACTTCGTTTCGGTTACGTATTGCTATCAAGTTTTCTCCATAAAAAAAATAGGTAGGCGGAAATGTGATTGTGTGGGGGAGTTCAGATGTATTCCTCATGCACCAGTGACGTCATCGACTGAGTTGATGAAACGTGCTTGATGTGAATGACAATGGTGATCGCAATTTCCAACTTAGGAGATTTTCATCATTTCTCAGATTGTCCAGAAGAGTCAATTGTTAAATTATCTGTAATTGAATATCAGTTAGGAATATATATATATATATATATATATATATATATATATATATATATATATATTGATTAATAAAGGCTTAATTATTAATTGTCTTATAACTTACTTGGACGATTTCGATGCAGATGGTGACAAGACTTCAATCGCCTCCGAGCAGGGGATCGAACCCGCGTTCAAAGAGTTAGCGGTCGCTCTAACCACTAGACCACCGGAGACTTCAGAAAATGTGGTGAAAATAATCTATTTGAGTTTTAAAGTCACTATAGCTCTAGTGGCGCCACCTAGTGGTCTAAAAGTCAACTATTGCCAGAACACGTGTATATATAAAGTTGAATCGCAATTTTATTCGAACGATGTCAAAAACATAAAATAATTTCTGAAAAATAAGAGCAAGTGTAGAAAATAATGTTAAAATGAATTAAGAAAAGGGAAAGTTATCGTACGGAAAGCAATACCGTATGACGAAAAATAGAATTTGAATTGACGGTTTTAAACCGTTTATAGTTGGAGCGGAAAACGGTGAAAAACCGTTTCGTCAACAAAACAGCTTTAAACCGTCAAATATACGGAAAAAGTCCGAAAAAAAACCCGGATATTTTTTACAGTGTAGAACAATTATCAGCAGGTAACAATTTCATAGCATCAAAATTTTTTTTCAGGCATTGTCCTATACGATTATTTAAGATTATTTTTGTGAGAATATAGTTGAATACATTGGTTCTGAATAATTGTCAAGTTTATTTTCTAGAAACTGTGCATAAATTTAGAAAGATGATATTAGAAAATTTGCACTTTCTGCAACATAATGATATTTTAATATTTGAGAAATCCTTCTACATTTAAGTTTTGTCCTAATTCACTTTCAGATGACTTCATTTTCTTCATTAAGTTTTCATTTTTTTATCAATTTGTTAGCCATTTATTGCTTATCACAAAAATCTATCATTCAAAGCAAATTATTCCAGATACGATCACCTCTCACGAAGAAGTGACTCATTCAGCTATCGGATTCCAAAAACCATAATTATAGAGAATCAATCTGAATATGATTTTTTTTTCATCCGGCCGATTCGTTCTCCTTGACTGATTCTGATATCGCAAAAATCTCACTTCACGGCTCAAAATAATAAACGACCGGAAAACCATTGGTCCACTTTTCTTTCTACAAAATGACAATTAACCTATGAACCAGCAACTGCATTGCGTTCCAACCACATGCATATGCATTACAACTTTAGAACACAAGACGCGTATGTTATTTATTACATCGCTGAAGAAGACGGTTTCAGTTTCACAATCGATTTTTGACCGCATTTTTAAACCTTGAATTTCCCAGTTCGTAACCTTTTCATCAATCTGAACAAATCGGCATCTGACCATAATTTTATTGCACTCAGAAGTTAAATATGCCTTTTGAATCGTTTCTAAAGACTTTTGAACAAAATAATTTCGATTTCATGCCCTGTAACGGTCCAATTAAATCATGTAAAGAATGACGAAAGAAGGAAAGTCAGTTTCGTAAGAGTTTTTTATTGCGAATTAAGTATTTCGCAGCGCTTATGGATTGTAGACATTAAGTAATTCATTCAGAATTTATCAAACACGTTAAGAAGAGCTCAATAACTGCAATATTTTTAAATAACTTCGCTTTTGCTCCTTTGTCCTTGTTTATGAATTGGCAATTAACTTAGATTGATTTTTAAATCACTGCCCACAGAACAAACGACACTGTAGTGGCTGAATTACAGCTCACTCAGCATTTAACATTTGTTTGTGAATATCGCTTTCTTTTTATTTAAAGCATTTATTTATTATCATATTTACTTTTGTTCATCATATTATATTTTTGTGGCAACAGTAGAAAAATGTAGTTTTTAGAATTTTGTTGATTTTTCCTTTTAAAATAGATTCTTCTAAACAGATAGAAATAAAACGTTTAAATGGAGTATTCGAATCTTATTATTTGATACGCCAAACAAGTTCACGTTGCTTCTTTCATGTTTAAATAAGTAGAAGCCAGCAACACCATGAAGACATAATATCATGTTTCGAATTACACATCCTGAATGAAAATCGATAATTTAAATTCCAAAATAGAATTGTTTTCCCACTAAATTCTTTCGGGTGTTTTAGCATTATGATACGATTCTGTTGCTTCAGTTAGATATACGAAAAAAATTACAAATGTTTTCAATCCTTCGACTCTTGTGTTTTTTTGTACAATGGATTGGTATATCAGAATTTTAAAAACGCAGTGTTAATTATTCGTCTGCAAGGAGGACGGATGAGGAGTTATAGGAGAATGAAAATATTACAAATTAAACCAGCGGGAGTGTTCTCCCCTAAACTTTCTCGTATACTTCCCCAAAAAGGTGCCGTTTCCCCTTCCCCC
Organism: Araneus ventricosus; assembly: GCA_013235015.1. Classification (NCBI taxonomy): domain Eukaryota; kingdom Metazoa; phylum Arthropoda; class Arachnida; order Araneae; family Araneidae; genus Araneus; species Araneus ventricosus. The sequence goes on along the minus strand of BGPR01003326.1, from coordinate 11,739 downwards.
GCGTGGCTAAAAAAATTCGAATCTACTGTTACCCAGAATCCAATGACTGTCAGAAGGTTTTTCATTATAGTGATTGAAAAATATCTAGGTAAAGAATCAAATTCAAAGAGAGGCGTACCGATTTTTCCGCTCTTGCCGGCTCAAGGACAAACTGAGGTAATTCGCTCCATAGCTTTCGAGTGCACAGAAGATTGCTTCCAGTACGCATGCGCGTGGGGATACGGATTCTTTTCAAAAGTAAATTATACAGACCGATAGACAGTCAACCCTTTGACGGATTTGGCCCAAAATTTTATACAGATCTACATTCATGATGATAAAACTGTGTACCAAATTTTATCCATCTAGCTATTCAAGTTTTTGAGTTATAGTGTTCGCATGACCGCGGACATACAGACTTCCCGTAGACGGATCTTGTCCAAAATTTGATAGAAACCTACAAATTATGTGTAAAGATCACATACCAAATTTTATCCCCGTAGCTGTAATAGTTTTCGAGTTATCGTGTTCACAGACATACAGACACACAGACAGACATAATTCCAAAATTGTGTTTTTCGGACTCAGGGAGGTCTAAAACGTGGAGATTCGTCAAAATCTCGAGATCGAATTTTTTGATGATCACAATACTTTCTCTTTGTATACTTCGTATACGAGAAAGTGAAAAAGAAACCTGTCGTTTATTTTACCTCCTAAATTTCTGATGCATCGATAGCCTTGTGTTGAATTCTTTTAAATGAGGAGTTTTGAAAAAAAGGAAATGCTTTGAATCAATCCAGGGAAAACTAATGCGTCATTATTAGAATAATTATTCATGACAAACTACGATACTTAATTTAAAAATAAAATTCATTTTTAGATTCTGTAACATTTCTCGACAAGGCGGTACTATAATTTTCTACTTGTCACAAATCATCTCTATTTATTGCAAAAATATGTTCGAACTGTTTACTTTTCCTTCTACCTGATGCTTATTGATTCCAAAACTAAACTGGAATCTAACTCACTTTATGCTCACTTTTTACATGGCGCATTTGCCATGTAAAAAGTGATCATAAAGTGAGTCTATTCCATAAAAATGAGAAAGGGCACTTTTTCTACCGAATCAAAATATTTATAGATCAATTTTACTTTTCCTTGGGAAAAAGGAGGCACTATTTTTAAAACCCATCAATAAAATGAAACTTTACTGATGAATTAAAAGTCAAGAAAAATATTTGCTCTTTTTTTGCACAAATATGTGCTAGTTCCAGATAACCAACCCAAGTAAATGTAGAAGGCATATTAAAATCTTCTCTTGAATTATCTTTCAAGTTTTCGATTTTCCAATATGAGCTGCAGGCTAGTGCCACAACATACCCAACAATCAAGAACAGGAAAGAAAACAAATCTTAAAACTAACTGCCGAGGAATGGCAGTGTCTGCCTACCAGAGAGTTGATTTCTGGCTGCCAGCATCTAATCATAGTCTTTAGTCGTCGAACTTCTTCTTTTACTTTAGTACCACACTGTTGGAGTTTAACATTTCCCTTTGCCTCGAAATAGAACTTCAAAATCTGAAACGGCCAATTGTCGAATTTTGACGGCTGCCAACGGTGAATGCTTTGGCGGGAACGTGGCTAGTGGAAAATAAGCGTGTCGATGATTGGAATAAGTCAAGGAAAAACTAGTTACAAAGTACCATCACATTCTGCAAACTGTAAAAAATATTCTTTTTTCCCGAACATTGCATAGTTTTAGTATTTTTTTTATTAAGTTTATGCTAATTTTAGCTACCCTTATGTTTTTCTATTTTCATGAATTCTTTTTTTTTTTTGAACGAAATTTTAAGTTTTGTTTACTATGTGTAACAGAGAACAACATAAGATATTTTTATTTGCTGAGTATACTTTAATAACGAGTAAAAATGTTTTTATTTTTTTCAAATGATTTTTATTCAAAGAATATGAATGAACACTTTTTAGTATCAGTTTTGAAATTCAAAACACGGGAGTGCTAAAACCAAAATTTTATTCGTCTCACAAAATTTCTTTAAAAATGAATTTAATGTATACTGTTTAAAAAATCAGAGGATCACCTGTTTATGCAACATTATTATTATCCAATGAGTAAAATCTAATTAAAATCTACTAAATTATAAATAATGCTTCAAAGACGTTGGAAAAAAAGATTCTTAATGCAAAACAGTTTTAATGACGCCAAAGAAAGCGTATTTTCTAGAATTCAAGACAACTGTCCCTATGGAATCCCAGATTGAAGTGTTTCCTTTGCGCAATGTTAATTTGTTGGAATATTTCTTGCAGAACGATTTCGTGTAATGTCCGAGCGTCACAATCTACCAGAATCAATAGCTTGTCGAACAATTATTCAAGTGGGAAAGGGGCGCATCACAAAGACACATGCAAATCTCTTTGAATTTCCTCAAAGCGTAATATGTTGACTTTAGAATCGATACCGAATTACTGGAGATGCTTGTAGAAGGTGAGGTCATAGTCGCAAACGTGCACTAACACGTGCCGAAGATACCAGTTATCTGTGCATAACAACTGGTTGAAACAGAACAAGAAAAATCCCTTTATCAGCAAAGGGACCTTTTCCAGGCTACAGGAAGAGACGTTGAGGCGTATGGACGAGTTTTCTGGTTTGTTTACTTACATTAAAAACCTTGACATTATCTGCTTGTATGTTGGAATTCCGCTTTGAAGATCCATTGACTTAGCATTACATCAGAAATACGTTGTACAGGCATGTAAACAAACCAGAAAACTCGTCCACACGAAGTCGCCTTCACCAATATGGCTTATATGCAGATAGCTATTTTGTTTGCATTCCTTTAACCATAAGACATTTTTGGACGACGGATGAACATTAAGGTAACACAAAGTGGTAGTCAATTTATTTTCACAGACTAGATAAGGTTTTGCTTGAAATCAATTAATCGTCTGATCTCCACAACGTGGTAAATAAGAAATAATCCCAAGTTTGTGCTCGAAAGGTCACAAAATCGAAGATACGGATTGATGACTTGCGCAGGAATGAGTGCCAGTGGACTTACCTGTAATAATCCAGAATAACAATTTGACGGTAAACGGTTCAGGGAAGCCATTCTTGAACCATTTGCTCTACCGTACGCTGGAGCCTTCGCCGTACGTTCATTTCAATGGACGACAACGCTCGATGCCACAGAGCTCGTTTGTTAGAGATTGTGTTTTGGAGCGGGGTTTCGAGCTTATGGAGTGGCTAGTGTGTTTACCCAACATGAATTCAACAGAGCATGCACTGGAACAGTGGCGAATCCAGGGGGGGGGGGCTATTGGGCTACAGCCCTCCCAGAGCCAAGCCAGAATTCCTGATTTAATTTAACATCATTACAACTGTTTTTTTCTTAATTTCTCTCTTTAAAAAAATAATAAAAACGTTTCAACATTGCTTTCTGGCTTGAAAGGCTCGAAAATTTTGCTACTTTTCTAGTCATTCCACTTGTAGCATTGACGCGGCCGAAGACATTTTATGGCTAGTTATTTCATTGTATTTTTTATTAAATTATCGAAAGTATGGTATTGCTCTTTATGATTCTTATTGTCAGGTGAGTAAAGTCTGTAAAGTTAAAGAGTTTTGGTTTACTTTAGCCTTGAGGTTTGACATTCGTCGCGACGATACAAAGTTTTTATGACCTCAGCCACTGACCGGACCCCCGACCGGAACCCTAGATTCGCCACTGCACTGGAATCTTCCGGGAGACGTGCTGTTGCTCCGCCGAGATCTCCTCTGGCGTTCCGACAGCTTAGAGACCACTGACCTTGGGCGAGAGAGGAATGGAAAAGAGTGTCTGAGAGGATCACTTTGCAAATTCCAAGTAAACTTACTGTTCCGCAGTTTCAGCTATTCGGAAAGACTACATGCCCTATTGATATAGCATGAATTCCAAGAAAAACAATTTATTAAAATTTTTACTTCCAAATATGGAACTTTTGAAATCTTCACAAGCGCTCGAGGCAACCTTTTGTCTGTTCAACTGAATAAGATTAACTTTTAAGCTATATTTTCTAGTGTCGTGCATTAGTACGACTTAATATAAACTTCCATTCTAACTTTTCTGAAAAAGATGCCTGGAACATATGTATTTATTAGTTAGTGATAAAAGTTAGTGATCCCTTAATTTTTTTCACAGTGTATTTTAAGAGGAACGTTAGTGACTTTCATACTCTCAATTAAATAATGGAAAGAATGTTACAGATACATTGATTTTCACTAGCAATTTTGGAGTAAATGAAATTTCAAAATTCTTTTAACTAATTTCTGTATCGAACTTAAGTTTTAGAATTCCTGTAAAATATTACATAAAGAAATCTGATATGCAAAAAAAACCCAGAAAAAAATGATAAGAAATATTATGATTAATTTTATATACATTTACAGGCTTTACTTTTATAATCTGATTGTAAAATTGGTCTTTTTAGCCTTTTACTTAATTTTCTTAAACCTGTAATTCTTAAAATATCGATTTTGGTTGGAAACAGGACAAAATTTACACTTCATAACCATTCTTTTTACATAATCATTAACTAAATTATTTAAGCTGACAATCCTTTCAAGAAGCTAAGACGCTGATTATTTATAAAAATTAGAAGTTAATGCTATTTTGTGAAAAAAATAAGAAATTTCTTATAATGTGTAATGGGCTTCTAATGAACACAGTTTTAATGTTCAGATTGTCACAAGTTCTTTTTTGATTGGAAAGAAACAAACAACTGCTTTCTATGAAATCTGGAAGCCACATTTTTTCATTTATTAATTTGAATAATATTCTCTGATAAATTTAACTTGCAGTGGTATATCAAAACTATATCGTCTAGTTCGGGCACTGAGGGACTCGTGAAATGCTCAAGAGTTCTCTGAGCATCGGAGTCTTAATTTTCATATTTTTGCCTTGGGGTTTTACTGAATTTGTGTAGTCTTTTATCGTTATTTTCTTAAACCTACAAAGTTTAAAATATTGTTCCCAACGAAATAAAATAAATAAAAAATTCTACTTAGGATTGATTTTATAGTTCTGGACGTTTAATAAATCATGGAAGTCAAATTTAAAATTCAGCTATTCTTTTTAAAGTTGGAGCAAAACTGGAAATATAACAAAAAAAAAAGTCATAAATTCTTTTGTTTTATGGATTCCTGAGGATTGATTACATATATGAAATTTATATGACTTACTTATCACTTTAATGAAGCCGTTATTTTAGCAGTAATTTTCTTTTGATTTAAATTATTTGAAAAATATTTCATAATGAACAGAAAAAAATACTAATCAAATCCTTCCAAAGCATATGTAGGAAAATAAAGACACTAAGAATCTATTGTATATTTACTATCAAAATAAATCGGAAAAGAATATAGTTTTCATATTTGATATTATCTAAAACAAACCTTTTATTATGCATAAAAATCTCAGTAAATACTATAATCAAATCTCCAAAGCCTGTAATAAGTAAAACAATATCTCAACTTAGTGACTTAATTTTGCTTGCTCCTCTTTGTTATGATTTAGGTTTTTATTATTTTTGAGCAACATATTATTTCGAACGTACATTTTGGAAAATCTCTTCTATTACATATTTTTTCTTCAGATGATAACCTTCAATTTTATTACGCTATTTATTACTTCAAATTCAAATTAAATAATCCTATTATATATGACGAAGCTTTTCTTTCCACGGATTTCGAAGTTCTGTTAAAAGTGAGTTCAGAGTAAGGATCCACTATCGATATATTTTTTTACGCTTTGTTGTATCGGCTGGTCTGTGCGGCATCTTTTCCTAATTACTATGCTTTTAGACCACCCATAATAAGGGCGGGAGGATTGCGGCTTACCCTGTGGATTTAATGATAGGGATAAAGCAAGAAGATATTTTAAAATAAATGAAGAAAATCAACTATGTTATAAGCAAACGCAGCTGCAACAGATGGGTTTGGCTCCGTGGAATAATTTTGAATTATTTTCAGTGCATTGTAATTACAAAAGAAAATAAATAACGCTCATTTTCTTTATGCGCCTGTCCTTTAACTCCGTAAGGAATTTTGTGTATCAAAGAACAACCGAGGCAGCGAGCAAACGTAATAGAGCAAAGTTCTGATTCTGTCTGATAAAAGTTTGTTTGTTATATGTTAGCTGTAAAAGTCGAATGGACACGGTTAGTTTCACAGAGTAACAATTCAAATCGGGGTGAAAACGAACAGAACACATGCAAGATGATAGTTTTCATTTTGGGTTATGCAATATGCATCTTATTCTCTATTGTGAAATTCTTTATCATGGAGATGTTTCTTTTGGTTATTAAGACAGGCAATGGCGACAAAAAATAATATCTACATTTTGTTTTGTTCGTTTTCAATGAGTCATTTATCAGCTGAATACGTGCAAAAATATAAGAAATGGCTGAACACAGAAAAATCAGGGATTTTGTATATTTAGTTCCGTAAAGGTTTTGCAAATTAAGGGCAATAGCTTTCGTTGAGATCCTGTCTTCCTTCCTGATAAGGGTCCCGATTTCATCGAAACCTCCGTGTGGCATGGACGTTCGCAGAATGGGTGCAGATTCACCTGCCAGTTTCGCCGTTTGATAAAAATTGCAAGTTTACGAGTCTGTCTCCGCTAAACTTCGTATAGCTTCAAAAGGAGAAGTTTATCTAATGGATCAATAGAATGGTATGCTCCGGTAAGATATAAATAGCTGAGCATGATAAGAACTTATTATCCTCGGAAATTAATCATACACAAAAAAGAGCAAGAAAATAAATCTATTTTTGGAAGCAAATAATCAATAAAACTATACAAACGACTGTACAATCAATAATGATTTGTTGTATAATGTATTATATTAATGAAAAAGACTTCAGGAGGAATTTTTTTTGCAAGCCATTTCCATTTAACAATTTGCTCAAGAAAAATCATAGTTTAGAGGGAGAAAGAAAACTCAACTACCTTCGGTTATTTAAATATTATTCATTGTACACTAAATTAAAATGCATAATTTATTAGAGTATAATATCTAAAAGGGCGGGTATTGTTAAGGCCTTATTTTCTCCCTTCCTTGATTTTTCGTTCTTTCTGAATTGTTTTTGCATTGGAATAAATAACAAGATAAGAATGCATTTTATCCAAAAATTCGATCTAACCTAAATTTTGGAATTAATTTAGTTGTTAAAAGAAAATGAAGTCAAAGATTTTAATTAATAAAATTTATTTTTAAATCGTCCATTTTAATATCCATACACTACATCCATTATTTTCACCACTTATTTGTGATAGTATCCATCATCTAATGATGACCACGAGATGACCGACAGCAGCCACGTCTGGACCCCTGACCTTGGCGACCATCTTGGCGACTTTGGCGACGAAATATGGGATCTCAAAGGTGCTGGAATCTTCTCGATATCTCTATTAGGAAAGGAGATACGCTTGAATGTGCTAGATGATTCTATGTGACGTCACCGACTGCCGGGGGAGACTATACAAGGAGAGCGCTTGGATAGCGGGAAAGTGTGGATCGACTGGGATCGCCTTGGAGCGCGAACGTCTTTGGAGTTCTATCCGCTGTGCGAGCTAGTAAGCTGTTAGACGCCGAGCGGTGGTAGTGTTGATCCAATGGGAACGACTTTAGAGTTTCGTCCGCAGTGCGAGCTAGGAAGCCGGTGAGCTGAGCGCTATTGAAAGTGCTGTTATTGTCGTTACTAGTTATTTTCTGACTGTTTGTGTTGCTAAATATCAAAGTGCTGAACTGTTATTACCTGTGAATTGTTGGCTGTCTACATTGGTAATCTGTGCAATATCTATTGTTTCCCGTTACCTGTGCAATGTGTTTTTTCCTGCACATTTGTGAATAAACCTTCATTCTCCATTATCCTGCGTGTTGAACTGTTTACACCATACACCCACAGAAAGACTTTTGTAACAGCATATTTTTAGTGTTTTGCTCTTATATTTAGTGATTTGATTTTGATTAAGAACGTCACTTTATACACAAATAATTTATAAACGCTTTGATGATCTAAATGTTGTCTTCTATAGGATCCGGATTGTTGACAAATACGTATTGTTAATCTTTCATAAGTTAAACTTTAGCCTCGGAAATTTTGAATGTCTAGTACAGGTATAAAAAGCAAACCATATACCATACATGATATGTATATGATAGAGACACCAAGTGGGGCCATGATTCGGAAAAACTCTCGAAAGGACTTCTTGTTTCAACATTTACAAGTAAAAATAATTTTAAATGCTTCTTAATTTAAAAGATTAAATTTAAATCGCTAAATAACTGCTACTTTTTAAATTTTATTTTCTTATAGTTACCTTAATTAATTCTTGATTTTTTAAAAATTTGTGTTTAACCTAAGGAGTGACAACAAAACGTTTCTAAAGAAAATGGAATCTTGAGATAAATTTTTTCTTTCGAAAAAGGAGCCGCGAGTTGAAAAGTTTTAGAAGCCTTGTTGTAAACTGATGGGACAACTGTATTATTCTTTGAGCTGCGATTCTCCCAGTTTCAATATTTTAGTGAAACGTTTTGTAGTACAAAGCAGCAAAGATTTTTCTTAGTTACCTAAGTGGAAATTAGTAAGAGGAAATTGGACATATCATTCCGAATAATTTTTCTGTGTCTTAAGGAGTTCATTAACTAGTCTAAGCATCCTCTTAAATACTGGTTTTAACAACTCTAATCATTTTTGGATTTTCTTTTTCTACTATAGTCACAAATAAACGCTTTTGGCACATTTAAGAACACTACTAGTAGTTCTGTTAACAATGGATTTCGCGTCCTCACCCACAAAAAAAAAATCTAAGACCTGCTTTTCACCATCGTCTTTAGAGGTTTAATAAATTTTCCGAGCGCGAATTATTTATACAAGTCTCTGCTTTTACCAGTATTTACAAAGTTACAATTAAATGCCTGCCTTATCAGTACTACAATTCAGAATTACAATGAATTTTCCCTGCATTACCAAAATGACTCAAATGTTTTAATGGTACCAAACTTACCATTAACTCGCCAAACACTGAAACCATTAAAACGGACACCATCTTGAAATGGAATAAAAAAAATTAAAAGTTCTTATACGTACTTCGTTTCTAATGACTTTAAGGATCATTCACGCTAAATTCGAAGAAAACTGAACAAAGCTTTAGATCGTGACTGTGTAACAAACAAATGAAATGACGAACTGTCGAATTAAAACAGGACTTCTCTTCGCTCGGTTTTATTAAAACTTACTAAATATAAACTTATAAAAGGCAATGTTGAGTGTGCGCGATGTTTAGACGAAAAATATTGTACCTACGGCCTTGAAATTTGGCACACAGGTAGTCGTAATGGTGACTCAATGCACCTCGAAGCCCGAATTTTAAAATTTAATCTAGAAAATTTTTTATTTAATGTTTTGTGTTGTTTTGGGTGATTTTTCGCACGTTTTTGACCGATCCATGAGAAATAATGATCGTACGAAAACAATCCACCATTAGACCGAGCAAACAATTATCGTTTTAATGACGTTTGTTTTGAACGTCTAACGTAATTTACTCAATTTAAAAATAGTCAGTTTCTCTATTCCTTTCTTCGAATTCGTAGGCAGATACAGAGGCGGCAACCGTGGCGCCAAAGCGGGAGTGTGAAGGAAAAAAATGGTTTAATAGACATGAGAGCTCCGGAAAAACGGCATATAATTTCCATCTCGTATTGGTTCCCCCTCCCCTTATCCTGGACAATAATGCCACTAAGACCAGTGGCGCTGCAAACTTTTCAGATTTTGCGAGTAAATGTTGCCGATGGAGAGAAAAGTTTTTCTGAACTATAACTTTCCAAACCATTCTGAACCGCGAGTAATTAGTCTGACAACGTTGCCGACTGAACGGGACTTGCTTATAGAACACTGAGCATTGAAAAGATAATAGAAAGGCAAGAAAAGGGAATTTTTGAACAGAATTTATAATATTGTATTAAAATAAAGTCACATATCTTCAAAAAAATTTGCCGAATATATTCTAGGTTCAAATTGACCAACATACAATCTATACTTATAATTAGGTTCAAAAAGACCAACAAATAATCTTTTCTTCTCATGTTTTCAGGTTCTGAGAACAAATATAATAATAATCATGCCACGGACAACGCCGTGCTGCTAGCGTATGATAAATCGAAAAAATTTCAATACAATTCAAGCTGGACTTACTTTAATAATGCTGACTCTAATGCAAATAAAAAACGGCATTAAATAAATCGGACTAAGAACTATTTAAAAACTCAAACATTTTTCCTAACGTTACTAGCAGCAACTGTACAGTGCGCAATGGATTCCAAATTCAAACTGGCGGGTGTCGTTCTGCGTTTATCACATAAGCGTGAATCGACTCCGCGCGTTTAGTGTAAAAATGATGTGCATCTTTGTCTCTGCCACCAGTATACGTCTTCAGAATCTTTTATGCTCTAAAACTAAAGGGTTGAGCTGGATCTTTTGGGTGTTGAACGAATGATGCATGATCAGACATGCTACTCTAACATGCACAAACATATTTACCGCGGTAATAGAAACTAGAACTCGATTCTGTTGCTCCTGTTTACTCTTCTGCAAGTGTCAGGAACGATTTTTAGTAATGAAAAGTTTTCAGTAGCAATTTATTTATGTGCACAAGCTAGATGCAGTAAAATTTTTAAATACGCCGTGCACTCACATCAAAACTTTCTGTCAAAGCACAAAACAAAGTGCTTTTCGATCTAATTATTGCAAAAAAGAAAGTTCTATTTCGAAAAAAAAAAATGTTTTATTTCGAAAAAACAATTGTATTCGAATTGAAATTTCACGTCCTATATGTTGTTATTAACTACAACTTTTGAAGTCTTATGATGCCTTTCTATCATCAAGTAAATAGTCTATTTATAGAATAAAAATATCAATTTTAATGATTTTATGCAGATCGTATAATACTCATATATTTGCCTCAATTTTGGGGGAAAATAACTCTTATCGTTATTCTTCCATTTCATATACATGCAGTTTTTGCCAACGCCATTTTCATGTTCAAATGCTTACTCATTTTAAAATTTGAATGTTTGAAGCACTTTTTTCATTAATAACTTCTTTTCAGCTGCAACAAAATACAATCCAAATTGCCTAGCTTCAATGTCAGGTTTGAATTGCTGGTATGCAATGTTAGGAATAAGTAATACCCTAAAGAGAGAGAGGTTTTCTGATTATCACTTAAGTTTTTCCTACTCAATATACTTGTTAAATTGAAACAGATTCATTTAAATTTGTTCGAATAGTCAAAATATGTTTTACTAATTCATTTTATTAAATAGCGTTAAATATTACCTCTTAATTTAAATTATCAAAATGGAACAGCAAATAATGTCATAATGAATAAAATATTGCAGTAGTTTGGGAAAAAGATGTATATTCCGATTTGAGAATAAAGATATTATCACGCATTATCATTCCAATTGCAATTATAACCTTCAACACAGCAGTGTGACGTTGTCGTTTTTTGCACGGGTGTTTTAATCCCGCATGATATCGCTACGTCAAAGAATCATCGTCACATTTGAACGCAATAAATAATTGTTGCTATGTTAGGAGTAGAAATTTATACTCATTATCTGCCGCTTTATTTTTTTTAGTGTATCCCGACTTTATTTCAATGAATAGTAATTAATCCTCCTCTATATTATATTTTCAAGATGACCTT
>BGPR01003325.1:87784-141297 GCA_013235015.1 Araneus ventricosus | reverse complement strand
TCATGCTTCGTTCAGTTACGTATTGCTTTGGTCGTTATAAGTAGAAACGAAAGAATTGAAATCATAACAATACTTACGAACGTCGAAAAGTAGGTGTGTTACTGATAGTCCTCGTACTTAATACTTGCTGGTACATGAACATTGATCGAATTAACAAACGACGAGAACTGTGTATGTCTTTTAATATTTTTTATTTCTTGGTATTTTTTATTAGTATCTTCAAATAATTCCAGACTTTGTGTTTGTGTTTTGCAATTCAAGTAACCTATTGTGTTGTGTTCTCAAGTTCAGTTCATTCCTGTGTTTAGTGCTCGTGTTGTGAATTCAAGGTTTTGACCAAGTGTTCCATCTAACTTCTAACAATTTCTGCATATTGTGTTGTGTATCAGTGCAGTGCAAGTGTTTACTTCAAATTCCTGTGCAAATTTTTCCACGAAATCGTAGATTATCAAGATCCTAAAGAAGTTCAGGCACTAAATTGTTGCAACCATTAATCAGTCCCGACTCTTTGACGAGATACTCATAGTATTAACGATTCAAACTGACACACGAGGCCTGCCGTTCACGATTCGACAGAACATTTCCACAACGATTCTAAGCCGGTATTAGACGCTGCTGTTCTGCGAAACAACCTCAGATACTCCGCACATCGATTGATTTGTGACAACTAATTCTGTTTTGCTTCTTTTCTTTGCTGTTTCGAAGTTCATGTTCATGCGGCCTGAGGTCAGGATCGCCGAGATATGAAAGAGTAAATCCCCGCTCCGGCAACTACCACCATCCCAGCATTACACGTGAGCTGATGTCACTCCCTAATGAGAATGAGCAGAAGTGATGTCATCACAGAGCACGTTCACAGAGGGTACGCACTCTCTTGCCGCGCGACAGATTAGCACGGTCATCAGGAGATGTCCCACGGTTCTAATTACATCCCCTTGCCCCCTTGATAATTAGCCCCTTTATATATTAATTAAATGTTATTACGAATTAACGATCTCCTTAGCTTATATATTTTTAAAATATTTAAGTTGACAAATTAAAATAAAAGCAAAGCAACAGTGAGTAAAAATCAATGGTTTGACTATATCCTTCAGACAGAACGAAATGAAAAAAAAATGAAAGAAAGATAGAAAAATACATAAAAAAGCATTAAAATATTCAAAATAAATCAAGAAACAATTGTGTAAAAATTAATGAATGGAAGTCTTCAAATATTTTGTCACAATAGTCATCACTTTGTAAGAATGTGCACAAAACATTTTGTGCATTAACCGAAAGAAAAAAAAAGAAACATTTATGTAAAATTTATTTACCTACGCAGATGGTAGAATGATTATCTCTTCGAAAATAGACTTCAAGAGCTGACAGAAAAAAATTTAGTATCGAAAATGCTGCTAAACATTTCTTTTGATATCAAAATCCCCATACCAGTTCCTCTAAATTCAATCTATTTTTCAACTATAACAGTATAGCAGTTTTCAGATTGACTATACAAAATCCTTACTGAATTTCTCTGTATAATTTGTAGCAGATTTTGAAAACTACTTGAATCACCGATAACGAATGTAAACATTGAGTACATTGTCACGCATAGTAATATCCCTCATCGCCATCTGCTTCCGAAGCAACGTTTGTTGGTAGAAGTTGTGCAATCCCCAGAAATGCGCTTTTCGCCATTGTTCATTTCAAGTACTCCTACTCTACCTGGAAATGTTCTGGATAATATGTGATTCCAGCGAAACCGTACACATCTCGAAGTTCCTCAAAAGGATTGCTTCACCGCATGAAATGACAACCACTAAGATGCTTTGAGTTTTCTTTTTTGTTTCTGTTAAAGATGCAATATCTTTTATGGCTCATTCTGTCAGAAATTGTTTTCACCAAAGTTCAGTGTCAAGATTTCTGAAGCAGAAAGAATATACGATAAAGAAATTTATATTACGGAGACATTTGGGAACGACCAGTAGCACAATGTGTAAAAGGTGAAAATTCTTTATTTTTATATTACATACACATAATGTTACCAAACGCAATTTATTTATCCCTTTTATATTTGAGAATTAGAATCATTACATGTTGTGATTGCAGTCTTTGTGGAAAAGATCTATAAAATATGTAGTTAAGTCTTCTCATATATTAAGTTTAAAACAAATTACTTATTTAAAGAGAATTAAAATGTTGAATTAAATATTATTTTATTCAGTATGAGACTTCTTTTTTTCTTTCTTTCTTTATTTTTATGATGACGAAAAATATTGCACTGCAATAAAATTTGAGTTTTCTATGTCAATAAAGAGAATGTGTAGACAGAATATCATTATATTGAGATCAGCTTCTTTTCTTCCAATTTATACTTATAGACGATAACATGATTTTTATTTTTGCAGAAAAATATTTCCATACTGTCAAAACAATGAGAATATTTAAAACTACTTATCAAAACATAATTTTATTTAATTAATTGTCACTACACTTATAGGTAGGAAAGGCTTTGAAATTATGATAATTTCTAATAAAATGGTCTGACTTGGAGTAATTATACATACCAAGAAGAAAAAATAATAAAATAACAATCGATATTACACCCATATAAAAATAATAATCACCAATATTTTTATATCACAGATAATGCTTTAGAATTTATTCATTTTGAAGAATTGTTGTTACGTAACAGCATCAATAATACACTAAATCAACTTGTTACCCTTGAAATTAAAAATGTGAATTAGATATTTTAACTGTTGAGGTTACTATATGAAAAGACAATGATCATTGTATAAATACTAAAATGATACTATAAAGTTATGAGGTTTTCATGATTCTAAAAATAAATGTTAATAATTTAGAATAAAAAAATAAACATTTCACAAAAGTTATTGCAAACTTTATTAAATTTCTACCCCTCTAACTATAATGCGCATAATTTTTCTAGTGTCTTGGAAAACGAAATTTTGTGAAAATTACCTTCCTCATTTCCATTGAATTTTTTTTAACACAAAATACTTACTTCTTTAACACTGTACAAGTGATAATAAATAATATTATAAACATTTTATATTGTTCATTTCCTTTAATTTATTTTTAACCGTTTTAAAATTGACTCAATAAAATTGAAAAAAACTTTATCGTTCAACTAATTGCGAAATATCGATTAAGCAAAATGAAATATTTCAAATAAAAGCCTTTAATGATTATCAGATACGTATAAACGACAATAAAGCCCGAAAATCTTTTATAATTCCACTGCTTTAAACAGCTCAAATTTCATTTCTCGTAATGCTCTATCCATAATCTAGTAGATCTGTAGTATCGCTAGAGGCTCATAATTCCTT
Source organism: Araneus ventricosus (assembly GCA_013235015.1). Taxonomy (NCBI): domain Eukaryota; kingdom Metazoa; phylum Arthropoda; class Arachnida; order Araneae; family Araneidae; genus Araneus; species Araneus ventricosus. The sequence goes on along the minus strand of BGPR01003325.1, from coordinate 137,965 downwards.
TCTTTTTTGCCTAGCTGAACTGTACATGCGGTATAGACTTGAAAAGATCTCAAGATAATTGCATTCTATTTTTCTTTCTCTAGTATGGTATCTCCTTCTATATATATATTCTTCTTCTGTATATTGTTCTTCTATTTATTCTTTTCTATATATATATATTCTTACTGTTCTTTATAGTTCTTCTCTATATATTTTCTTCTATATATATTTTCTATATATATTCTTCTTTCACTATATTCATGTTGTACATATTCTTAGTATCATAAAATCGCTAAAAAGTGCCACATACCGTTGCTTTTCTTCTGCCTAGTTGAATTATCCGTCACAGTATGACTTTGAAAATCTGCTGGCATAAGGCTCTGATTACATTTATCTTCTATATGTATTCTCCTTCTCTATATATATTCTTCTTCTATATATATTTCTTACTTCTTATATTATTCTTATATACTTCTTCATATATACTTCTTCATATATATTCATTTTTATATTCTATATACATATAAAATCATGGCCTAAAAGGCTCACAACCTGCTTTACGCCTACTGAATTATCCGTCGCAGTATATAGACTGAAAATCTGCTTTAGATAAGGTAAACGATCTATTTTATCTTCTCTATATTATTCTCTTCTATATATCTATTAACATTCTTTTTATATATTTATTCTCATATATCTTCTCATATATATTTTCTTATATTCTTCTTTATATATTTATATTATCTCTAATTTTCATTTTAATCTATATATCATATAAAAAATAAGCTAAAAGGCTCACAATCCGTTACTTTTTTCTTCTTGCCTACTGAGTTATCCTTCATCAGTATATAGACTTGAAAAATCTGCTGCATAAGGTTTCCTGATTATTTTATCTTCTATATATATTCTCTTCTATATATATTCTTTATATATTTCTATATATTATTCTTCTATATATATTCTTCTTCTATATATATTCTTATATATATCTTCTATCATATATTCTTCATTATATATTCTTCTAAATATATTCATTTTGCTTCTATATATCAAAATCAGAAGTTAAAAGGTTCTACTCGTTACTTTTCTTTGCCATTGAATTGTCCTGTAGCTATATAGACTTGAAAAATCTGCTGCATGGGTTCAGTTCATTTATCTTCCTTCTGTCGTTGAGATATTGGAATGATGATCTTCTGAAGGGGTTTTGTTTTCTCATGCACACAATGTCTTGTCAACTGTATTGCATGGCACAAGCTGGCAAATTCTCTTTTTTAGGGGAGGCTCATTCTGCTCTTTAACACTCAGAAATAACTTTGGATTTATGCACAAACATAATGTAACGAATTGCTATAGCAGTACAACTGCTTAAACCGGACTAAAGGGGTATAAAGCCGTTTCTGATAACTATTTTTTCGGTTTACCAGTCACCTATTACTATTTGTATGTAATTACGTTCATGATTTTAAATGCTTTGAGATTTAAAACACGATTTAAAACTCTTTTGTAGTACGCTTACATTCTTTTGGTTACAGCATCGGCTGTTCATCAATGCGTCTGACAGGCACAGGCAAACAGCGGTGCATTTAGATTTGTTAATATCTATTAATTTTAATTTTATGAATTAAATTATACTGACTTCTTGAGAGGCTTAAAAGAAAAAAATAGGACATCAATGGCAAAAAAGATCTCGCCTACGATTAATTTCGGTGGAGTATAGTAAATGATTTTTTTGGATTTGAGATTTCAGACCCATTTCGATAATCCCGGGTTTTCGGTTAACCTGAGTTTCGGTTAACCAGGAGCTTTACTGTAATTAAATCTGTAATATTTTAATTTTATGAAGAAGAGAAAGAAGAAAATTGGCCATTAACGAAGAAAAGAAAAATGGGATTCTTAAGAGCAGAGCAGTACAAACCTGTATCTTCAGTATAACTCTCAATTATAATTTTAATCTGTAGGTGTTGAATTTTTTTTTTTTTATTCAGTGAAGAGAAGTAACTTGTGTTAAATTCTAAAGTAGTGACATTTGTAACATATCTTATCAAGCATCTTTAAACACGATAAACATTACATTCTACCAACCGATATGACTCTAAGTAATTTCGTTATAGTGTATTGTGAACTTTTAACACGCTTAAAGGATCTAAAATGAGTAAAGCTTTAAATTTTCCATTGGGAAGAAACAACACTTATAGGCCGCAACACGTATATATGCATTTATGCGCAAACATAGAACAGAAGACTAATTTATAAAAATACATTATTTATTTAATAATATGTTTTATTGATTTTTATCAATTATACATAAGAAAATTAATTCACGTTTATATTTAATAAGAACAGTAAAAGAAAGAGACGAAAACATCTCTTGTTGTTAATTTTCAATAATTAAGAAGAAATTAATCGATTTAAAAGCATCTTATTTTCATGTTAAAAAAGCGTAATTAGCAATTCAAATCTGTTTTTAATATCGCGTAGAAAATATCCATCTATATTGAAATATTTTTGTGTTACACTATATACTTATGGTTTAAATGTTACGAAAATCGTAATAAAAAAAACTAAATGTTCATTAAAAGTTTATCATTCTATCTTTTCATACTAATATTGTATTTAACTGTACTTTGTTTTTAATCCTTGCAAAGTAAAAAAATATTTACAATCTGATTATTGAAAATGTCACATTAAGTATGCTTCCAAGAAATCTAATTATGTTCTTCTATGAAATGTCAAACTAAATTATCTTTTGGCAAAATATTAGTTTCACACAGGTATGTTATTAAAATCTAAGAAAAATCAATCTTTGAAATTTTATAAAAAATATGAAATGTGAAACATTTCATTAAAATTATTAAACTTTAAGAACATAGTTATATACGATGAGTTATTTAAATATAGGTAGATTCGAAAAATTCAAACAAGTTTAATTTTGAGGTCAAGCTTACACAATGACAGCTTTTCTATTTACGACATATAGCTAAGCGCCATAAGCTAAGCAGGAAAATAAAAACTCAGATGATAACTCAGTTCAGATTGTGCAAAACGAATTTTTGCTTTATACATGACACCGTTTAACAACGAAATCACAAGCAACATATTTAAGCCGACAGATACAATACTGACTGACGCTGCCCAATTCGCACGTCTAGGATTCTGCATATACATGATTTCTGGCAGGTCTGTTCGAGCTGACGTTAGGTAAGCTAGATTTGCCATAGGCAACACTATTCATCTAGAACCAGCATTTAGTGTTTCCCTATATTTTTCGTCTTATAGAAATCGTGCATTTCAATAAGTTTATATTCCTAAGTATTTGATGATAATCAATTATTAAGTATTGCATTTTAATTATTCTATTGGTACTTTTGAGTTTTTCTTAAATATAGAGAAACATTCTTAATTCCTGGCGCAATTCTGAGTAATTCAAAAAAGTTTACAGTTTGAGTAGGCTCTATTAGACGATGTAATCCCTACTATGTAACCAGCGGTTTGAATCAAAGTAGAATCTATGTACTATGAAATCAATGAACAAGTATTAGTGGCATGGCAACTCTATAATTGTTCTGTACTTTCTGTCACGGAGGTTATGTCACTTGCCTTACTTATCATTAGGCGGAAACATGGAATCTCGGTTCGAGTAGTGACGTTTTCCCACTCGCTCTCAGGCTTTTCCGACGATATTTGCAGTCGGAACTTTTTATACTAAAGAAAAGCTCTTTATAGATATTTAATAAAAGCTCATGGCCGCCTGATAGTGAAGATTTAATCGTTAATATCACCACATGTCCTGAATTATCATGATGATTAAAATTTATGTCCCAGTATACGCTTGCTTTTACGTAAAAGACACTAATAGAGTCAGAATGGAACAATTGGCCAGTGCATTAGCTCTAAAGGCAAACAACGACTGAAGACTGGAATTTTCTGACTCCATGGATCTAATTAGTAAATTCAATTTAAATTTTCATCCTCTAATTAGATACTGATCACGAAATCACCTTTGAACCGATGGTGAAAATAGTGATATTTGATAGTCAAGCATTCTGATCGAAAGCATAAATATTATCTTCACGATGTCGTATTCAGAACTCCTAACGTTTGCGAATTCAATCTTTGATGCGACTGCTATTAACCCTTGTGAGAAAAGTACGGTGAATGATATGCAGAAACCTTGTTGTCGACATGTCAAATAGCGTGCATACTAGATGTAAGCAGTTTTATATTCACATACCAATTCTATTGTCCCTCTAGTCGTATGCGGATAGGAAGAAGAATTAGGCTAAATTAGAAAGATTGTGGTTTATATAAAGTTACGTTTATATTTCTGAACATAAGTGATGAAGATCCTTTTGGAAGCATGATGAACTGTGCAGAAGGAATGGCGAACAAGTGTTTCTACTCAATGGATTAGCTAAAAAATGAATAAAGAGGACACGAGCACCTCGCCATTTAGTGATGATGTGAGAGTGAGTGATCCGGTCCTAGCATATAATTTTTGATACTTCAGATACAAAAAGTAAAAAGAACCCCGGACATCTATGAAAAAAAAAAAAGCAAAAGGCTATAATAGTACATCATAACCAGGAAGACCGCAAATGTCAGCTTTGTTACCCATTATTTTATTTCAATGATGCTTAAAATTAATTGCCTGATGGTTGTTTGGTTTTATTCGAAAATCTAATTCTGAATCAAGTATATTATTTGTGCTTGTTTTTGTTGAGAACCGTATATTTTTTGCTGGTGTTTTCCAAAGATCATCCTTATTTCTTGGAGTATTTCAAGCATAGAGGGTAAATTTTTTAGAAGAAATTGGCCTTCACGAAAAAATAATCCCATTTTGAACTCCTTTGCAGGGACCCACTTGAAGCGAAGTTTGTAGGCCGGATTCATATATAAGTTGTTTCTTCTTCCAATGCAGTTGTAAGGAGGTAATTTTGCTGCTCCTTTCGTCTAAAATAATTCCTGAATTGACTTCAGGCCATTTGACTCTTAATGGCTTAACACTCACTGACTAGTAAAGCACATTTAAATAAGACAATGGAAACTAAGTTTCTTTACTACTAGTAATGCTCTTTCAGTTATAAGGGTTAGAATGTGGATTAAGGTTAATTGTATTGTTTCTCTGTATTAATCTCATCACCCCTATGATTTATTTTTGTTGAATTAAAATGGTACATTCTGATCCACCAGGATTAAAATGGCAATGAATCACTGTTGGAGAAATTATTAAGACTCTCTCAATAACGCCGACATATCTTACAGTATCTGAATTTAATGTTAACAGGTGGACTCATATTTATTTGCTTATGATTTTCATGTCCTCACATCATTAACATTGTCAAGGTTTATAAAGTTTCATGTAATTACAAATGCTTTATTCAATTCTTGATATTCAGAAATGATAGCACATTTTAATTTTAATCTGACCTTAAAATAAAACTCGTGAAATTTTCAGAAGAAAGCCTGTTTTTAATATTACGTGATATTTTCATTTATTTAAATCAAAATTGAAGTAAATCAGAGTCAATAAATCATATATAACACAAATTTAATCTCTATCTGATAAAAATTGACAAGACAAAAAACAATGCTGCACTCACCATTTTTAATTTAAACTTCAATTTTAATCCTCTGTTCTGGAGGAAATATCTCAATAATGCCTAGGCATAATTTGTGTTTCTTCGAGTATTATTGATAAACGGTTTCATCGCATTCTATCTATCATCATAGATCTTCGAAGAGTGAGTATTAATGAAATTGTATCATTTAATAAAAAAAAGGCTTAATCAGTTGCTAATTTCTCAAATCACCGCATACCAAAGTTATCAGCATTTTTTTTCTCTTTTATTTTTCTACATATCTTAAATTGCATATTAATTATAACCCAATTAAATTGATCGCGCATAGATTTAAATTTGTGAGTGATTTCCTTTAGAAACTGGGAATGATTGTCTCAAATAGGTGCGAATATTGTTGGCACTTCTTCCTCCAGTTTCTCGACGGATTCCAAAGTAAGTGTGATCTTTGCAATAAAAACTACTTGCAATAAATCTGGGGAGGGCGCCTTTGCAATATCGTAAAAATAAAATAATAGTTACAAAAATAAATATATTTTAGGTATTTATATATAAAAATTAAAGATAAGGCATTCTAGATGAAAAGAGCATGTGGTTTTATAACAGATTACCTCTCCATAAATGAGGCGTATTAGGTGTACCGGTAAATAATGCGGATTTTCTTCCGGGATGGCATGACAGTATGGAGGCGTAGATGCGCAGTGTGAGGCATCCCATGAGGTCTTGGCGAGAAAACTCTTCACAAACACACACGTCGAATGTTCTAAAGGTGTGCACAGGAATGATATTCGTACGCAAGGCGTTCGTTACAAAAAAAGGACCATTTGCTGGAAATGTTACTTCGTTACTTTATCTTAATATAAATAAAAGTCATTGTGGGTATGTATGTTTGTATGTATCTATGTTCCACATCTCCTCCTAAACCACGGCACAGATTTCATCCAAACTGTACACACTTATTAATCAAGACTAGGGTAAGAATACTGTCAACTTTTTAAAGCCCAAAAGTTAATTAAACAGTCAGTTAATTAAAAAGTAACCGAAACCGTTTTTCCGCTGTAAGTTCGGAGCAAATTATGCCCCTAAAATTATTTTTATATCATCTTAAAGTTTAAAATTTTACCTTTTTAATGATATCAATTTTATATCTGTGACAACTTTTCTTCAATTTTTATTAATTTTTCAAAATTTAATAAATAGTTGACGCGCAAACGATTTTAAAATAAATCAAATTTAATGATACTAGAGTTGATACTGATGAGTTGATAGGCAACGGTGTAATTACTTTGCTATTATTTTTTCTGTTTATTTTTTTTCAAATATCGTTTGGAAATGTTTTCATTGGTTCTTAAAGAATTCTAAAGCTTATTTAATTAGATTAAAAAATCACTGCAGTTCATATTACCTGTCATTTTTATCAGAGTTTCCTAAGAAATAATTAATCCTTAATAATATATTAAATGAGAAAGTGTGTCTGTTTATTACGCTTTCACGGCCAAACTAGGAAACGTGGAATAACTTATTTTTAATGTCAAACATCACGTGATCATAAAGCAAACCGCGATTATCTGATCTTTCTGAGAAAATAAACAAATAATTTATTTATGGAATAATAACTGAAATTACTCAACTTGACGCTTGATTTTCATTTTTCGAGTTTGCAGTCTATTTAATTTTAGTTAATTATATTTGTATCTTTTCCATATTATATTTTATTCAAGAAGCTGTCGATAAATTGACGTCGGGACAGAAATCTATTGATAGATATGATATAGCTGCAAGAGATTTTAGATTACAATTTAGAAACTAATGTTAATTATAACTAAAGGAAAATATGCGAAGATATAGTATTTTGTTTTGTGCATTCTTTTGAATGGTAGAAGTGGATGACATATAGCATGACGGATGGTATATTCCACAGATTATAAGGGCCTGATGATACCATTGAGTACAATGATGTAATTTACACTAACGGAGAATATATGAGGAATAGATAATGGTTGTTTAATTCATAATTTTGGCACTGATTAATGAAAGTTTATGTCAGATAAATAAAAAAAATGTCACAAATGGAGGGAGGTATTACAGAAAATCTACCTGTAGATTCGCTAATGGGCGATAACAAGTAACATCAACTTCTTCATATAACAGATAACAAGTTCTTAAACTCCTTAGAATTGTCAGGGGTACCTTCCGACAAGCTGAGATTAAAAGTCTGTGTGCCAGTACCATTGATACGTAACCTCGATGTACCGAGACTGCGCACGGTTACAAATTGAACACCTAGGTCCAAACGTCGTGAGAGTGTTTGAAAACGAGAGAGTGTTTTAATTTCACGCATTCCGATAATACCGAAGGATTTACCATCCAAGTTCAAAAGGTAAAAATTCCCTTTAAAATTAGCATTTGGCAGGCTCAGGGCCGGACACTCAAAGGTGCAGGCGTACATTTGGAAAAACCATATTTTCACAATGGGCAACTATATGTGGCGTGTCCAGACCATAAAACCTCTATATCCGTGCAGAAAACGTAGAACAAAAATCGTCGTATGCAAAAATGTGTTAGTATAGATAAACAAATTACCTAACTATAAAAGCATACACTCCTGTTAGTCGTCAAATTATGTTTTATCAATTGTCAAAACTTTTAATTTCCCTTTTCAACATGTAACGAAACATTTACATTCCTGAATTTAAAAAAATTAATAATTCAAATTCTTCGTGCACGAAGTCGCGGGTAACAGCTAGTTGTTAATAAAAGTGCATCTGAAAGTTACCGCATATGCTTTTGGTGAACATGCACCATCACAAGACACGTGTGATAGCTGGTTTAAACGGTTTAGGAAACAGCTATGGGAAGAAAACAATGTTGGGTATTTGGTGGGATCTAGAGTTGTGGTTTATCATAAACTTCTGAAATCCAGTGAAATAACCAATAGTTATCGCTTCCAACAACAAATCGTCAATTTGAACCACTCACTGATCGTCCAACGACCACTATGGGCCAGTCGACACAAGGTGATTTTGATTCCTGATAACGCGTCGCCTCGTACATCCAAAACAGTGAATAGATACGTTAAAAAATCTTGCCTGCGAAGTATTCCGCAGCCCGCTGTATTCATCAGATCTTGCGCTTCCCGAATTTATTTGTTCCGGTCGATGGCCCACACTGTCTGAATTGCACTTACGAAAGAGCGACGATGTGGCCTTGGATCACTGGCTGGTTTGCCTCGAAAGAAGCAAAGTTCTATTTGGGTGGTACCTTACCTGACAGATGGGGAAAATGTGTAGTTCACAATGGCTATTTTTTTAATAAAACACTTCTATAAACTTCTCTTCTATTTCTCCTGATTTCTTTCGATCCAATTTCCGCATTAAAACCGGTACAACCAGTATAATAACTGGGTTTATCCACGGATTAAAACAAGGATAATCAGTATTTTCTCTTTTATAATGTGAATACTCATATAATGTTACTTCGAGGGTAATTTCATTACATAAAAATGGAAATAGAATACCTTAGATAAATAAATTGTGCCTGCTATTTTAAAATCCTTTCTAATTAGTTTGTTCATCATGGCATTAATTTTAGATAATCAGCTTATAATTTTCTTCTTGATTGTCTAAAATTTTCTTCTTAATTTAATAATTCATATTTATTCTAAATGACTTATTTCACACATGGTATTTTTAAAGCATTATTAAAAGAATTTTTTTTCAATTTTTTTTTTAAAGTGAAAGGCATATTTAATATTTTTCAGTTTCAAAGCAAAGAGTTAAAACTTTAACATACAATTCTTATTTATTATGACTTTCAATTAATGAATTAAAGATATATTTATAAATAATAATTGATTCGTAAATAAAAAATTCGTGAATAAGTAATTTTACTATGATGTCCTGGGGCATAGTACTTATTTCATTCACGACGTTTTACTTTAATAATAGAATGTTTTTATCCACCTCTTTAAGGTCTAGAAGTTGATTATAAGCAAAACAGTAAAAATTTTATTGTATGCATGACATCAAATACAACATGCATAAAAAATTATTTCAAATAATTTCGGTTTCGTCTTCTGTTTATGAATTATAAAGCAGTAAAAAGTAACTAATTATAGTTTAGAAAAATGGTTGATTTAAGTTGAGGTAATAGTTGCTTAAATACATTCTAGGTATTTGAAAACAAGGAAATCGTTACAAATGAATTTATTTAGAAGATGTTAAGTATATGAAAACCCCATTTAAAAATTAAGTTGAGTTTTCCCACAAAGTTTTACCAAGTCACTTTTAATTATGTTCAATAAATTAAGTCTAGAATTTCTATTCGAAGCACCTAAATCTGCTTTATGTAATTTTTTCGACAATAAGAAAAGAAGCAGCTATTGTTATCAACTATGACAATACCTTTCCACTTAGATGTCTTAGAACTAGCATATAAAATTCATAATTTTATTCAGACTTTTCAAAAATAAGAATTGTCGTAAGTAAATTAAGAATGCTTTACAGTAGAAAAAAACTGGCTTGAATGAAGGAACGGAAACAAAATTTTAAATAAAATAAATCCAGTTAGCAAAAGTTAAATTGTTTGCTTCATAGTTTTCCCTGAGGATTACTTTTAGATGCACAGATTTCTGATTGCTACCATAAATACACTGAATGAAACCAAAAAAATCAAGTCAATCCATCAATACAATAAATATTTTTAAAATAACGAAACAAAACTTTAATAGATATGGTATTTTTAAATCAAAAAAATCATCGTATTGTTTAATAAATTAATGTCCTGTTATATTACAAATTTTTAAAGTTCTTAAAATTATTGTTACTTGAATTATTGTTACCCTCTTCAGGAAACGTAATCACATGATTAAGACTTTTAATTAGCAATGCAAGAAGCTTGCTAGAATTTTCTACCTTGTAGAACTTTCTAAACTCTGCCTAAACCTGCTGTAATCTCTGAATACATAGCAGGTAGGAAGCAATAGTGGGAATCATTACTATCGTAATAAGATCAAGATTTTTTATTGCCGTTTAACACTAAAGAACCATAAGGGCTGGTCCAGGAACGATCTGCCAGAAGTACTGTTATTTATCTAATGAGACTAGGTTCTAACTGATGAAATGCGGATGACTAGAAGATACGGGAGCTTAGCTTTATAAACCATATGAGAGAGTCTTCGTATGTCATGGTAACTGTAATTGTAACTGTGATGTTGTGTGTATCGTCTTAACTGTGCATTTTATATAGTATTCCTGTTGTATAGTTGAAGTTCTTGTGTTGCTGATGTGTCGACTCAGATCATAATATTAAATGGAACTAATTATGCTTCTTGTTTGGTAGTATTCTGAAGAGCACTTTACATACACCAGCAATGACATCGTATAACAACATATCGACGCCTTTTAATTGTCTGAGTGTCCCACATGGAGGTGATAATTGATTATGGATTGTATTTTACCAGTTCGAAAACACTGATTAAATTAGCTGGGTTATATGTTGTTTGAATATTACTGAAACCCTGTTTAAAAAGTTTAAATTATTTTCAAATTGCTTAAATGTTTATAATTGGTCTAACTAGTGAAATAAAGTTTGACATTTAGCATCGGAACAATTTCCATGATATGCATTTGTGCCTCGTACTTAAACGGTATAAAACATGTTATAGTTACTTATGTTTGGATTTATGTAGATTCATAAGTAAATACAGTAAAACCCCGATTAACCGAACTTGGGTTATCCGAAATGCCTCTGGGATCTCAAATCCAGAAAATATGTACTGTACTGTATGCAAATAATCGCGAAGGCAAAAATTTTTGTAAAGAAATTCCCACTGTCTTCTTTTAAGCCTCTAGAACTTAGTGATTAATTTTAGAATGCTAAAATTAAAGTTAATGGGTATTGACGATATTACTTACGATATTGTTCACCTGCTCTGTCAACCGCATTACGCCCGAATTCATCGGTGCGAATATTGCCTTCGACGAAGGTTTAACTGTAATAAAGAACAAGAGTGTATGTAGCCTACAAAAAGAATTTGAATTCGTTTTACACTCAAAACATTTCAGAATTACATACTGTAATTACATACAAAATAGTAATAAATGTTCATGACTTAACCGAAACAATCGTTATCCGAAACGGCTTCCCCTCCTGTTGTTCGGTTAACAGGTGTTGTACTGTGTATTGCCTACACATTTTCTGTGTATTGGGTTATACTGTGTATTTATTAAAGTACCACATATTCTTCTATGATTTAAAAGTAGGTAAATATATGAATTCTGCAAATAAAGATAATATTGCGTAAGTTTATTGCAAAACCAATAAGCGTTGAAGACAAGCAATTATACAAATTATATATTTTCAGATCAAAATTTTAATCTATGGATGGTTAGAAATGGATGCAAAAGTACTTTTCACATTTGCCTTTGTAATTGAAATTCACGCAGAACATTTATAAGAGATCAGTTTTAGGCAAGATATTTCAATTACACATTTTTCGCTATTCGACTTGTACAGCTACTAATTTATCTAATATGAATAGATTACGTAACTAAGTTTACTTCAGAAGCTTCTCTTGTAATATAAATTAATATTTAATAAATTCGAAGATCTATTTTAAAGTCGTATCATATTAATTTTTCCATCAATGAAATTTATCTGATTATCCTAAATATTCTTACGTCTTAAGAGTTTATATGTAAGGTATTGTTATTATATAAGGATTATAGGTAAATAATAATTGTGACTTGTGATATAATAAATATATTTCAAGTTGAATTTCTCAAGGAGCTAGAAATACTGTCCTGCAGAATACTGTCCTGAGTTATTATTTAAGATATTAAGACAGAAAAGGTATTTTGGTCTATCTCGTTTGAAAGTACACTTTAACGGTTTCAAACGGACAATCCATTTTCTTTTTCTTCGTGTAACCGAAGTTTATTCATATATAAGTTTTAAGAACATCAGCACTCATGCTCCTATCTATTGCCATCAATAGATATTAGAAAAATATTTTTACTAATAGACGAACATTTGAAATCAACCAACTAAAAGATTTCGAAAGGAAATCATTTCCTTTACGAGCCCCCATAATGAAAGGCCCTCTATGACCCCTGAACAGAACAGGCATTTAAAGAAATCCAATATTAAACATGAAACTTGACTCTAAATGTTTATGAAAATATTGTTCGTATGAGCCCTCCATATTGGCGCAATTTGTTTTTACCATAAAAAGGTTTCAAGAGTAAACTACACACGATATTTCTATTCTGACTTCATTTTAGACGGTTCCAAGGAGAATTTGAAACATTTCTTCTAATTCATACGCCAGAGCTCGTACAATAAACTTAACTTGGCATTATTTTGTTTGAATTTCTTTGAATACCCGCATATCGACTATGGATAAATACGGCATCTTTTTCATGGTATTTTACTTGAAACATACCCAGAATACCGTGCCCAAGACTTCACAACCATGTGTCATTTTAACTTCTGACCTTTTATTCCTCTGTTTTCGACGCAAATATTTGAGGAATAATTTTTCGGAGTTCTGCTACCTGTGGTTCCCCGATTCTACAACAAGAGCAGTTTGAACTTCCGCCAAAATTGCTCCACCCGTTATCAAAACAAGTTTTCTTCCAAAATCTTCCATAATGTCAAAGCGAAGTGATTGGCGGGCGGAAATTAAGCGATCGGCGAGAAATCTTCGGAAAAGGGAAGAAAACGTTTATTTTTCATCCCACCCACAACGCTTTTCTTTAAAAACGGGCTGAATAAGCAAATATTTTGTCTTGCGCATCTGACGACGTGCAGATTGGAAACAAATTTTCGGCCCAGACAGTTCGATAGATACGTTTGATCTATCTTTTGCAAAAATAGTTTTTTTTGGAAGATTCATGTGTCTTCACGTGTAAAGAAATTTCTGTGTGATGAAGTTCCAATAGCAAAGATTAATTTTTTTGAGTTGAGCAGCAAACGAAATTAATTCATACATGTTTTGGAGCAATTTTTTTATATTCCCAATTATAGAATCGCAATGTTAAAACTAAGCAGGATTTTTAAAATAACGGAAACCAAGTTCTTACGCTGAAGCACGATGAAAAATAAAATGAAATAAAGATATTCTGGAAGCGCATATATTTATAAATATCACAGGTGCTTCTAGAAGTTTCTGGAATGATAGATTTTGCGCACATAAAATACATTTTGCATATATTTGTGCATAATTAGGAATATTATAAACATTAACATATAAAATTATTTTAAGTAAGAAAATACATTTTATTGCTTGAGGATTAAAATCTGGAATTTCAGCAAACTTAGGCAAAAACAGGATATGCTTTTCATTAAATGCGCCAATGCAATCACTATATGAAATTGATATTTCTTTTACTCATAAATACTATATATATTAGCTTCCATTTATGCTAAGATTTCTTCAGTCACTATTTTCAATCATGGACCTTTATATTACTACTAGCTGTTATGCCCGGCGTTGCTCGGGATCAAAAAACTTTTATGTCTAATATAAAATTATAATACAAAAATTCCTTTATCATCTGAAACGTTTTTACTTGAAATTTCGTTCAGAAATAGTTTTCATGTTTTGGATTCATAATGTTTTGGGTCAATTTATTGAATAGTTAAATTTTCATCAATAAAAAGCGTTAAAATAAACCAGATCAAAAGTTGTTCCTGATATAAATTATGAATCGTCTGCTTTTAAACTTTTCTTTAGTATTCTTCCAGAATTTTGCTTATATGTTCCAGCAACAGCTCTTCATACGTATTCTTGTTCTTAATAAAATATGTATTGCTGCAAATTGTGAATTTTATGCACAATTGTTTTTTTTTAAATAAGTAAAATGAGAGAAACAATTTTGTCACTGAAAAGCTATTTTTTAAACTTTAATATAGTATAAAAATAGTTATTGTAACACAACACTTTCGAAATATATTACGGAAAAACGCAAAATCTTACTTAATTTTTAATTAACTAAAGTTTTAATTAACTTTTGGGCCTTTTAGAGATGGAACTGATCTTTCACTTCGTCTATAATATATTTATAGAAATAAAAAGAAATTTGTTGAAAGTTTCACCATTGCCTAGCAACGAAGTATAAAAATGCTTTATTTCAAAATTGTCTTCAAATAATCACTTTTTTAAAAATTTAAAAAATTAATACAATTTGAAGGAAACATTGCACGAAAATAAAATTGGCATCATTGAAAAGGTAAATATTTAAAGTATACGATGGTATAAAAATAGTTTTTGTCAGACAATTTGTTCCGAAGTTACTGTGGAAAAACGGTTTCGGTTAATTTCTAATTAACTGACTGTTTAATTAACTTTTGGACTTTGAGAAGTTCGTAAGTGTCTTCCCCTTGTCTTAAATAATAAGTGTGAAAAATTTGGTTGAAAACAGTCCATTAGTTTTGGAGGAGATGTGGAGTATAGCCACATATATGTAGCCACAATGACTTTTATTTATATTGAGATTATGTTTCCAGCATTTCTGAAATAGAGACTAACTGCAAGGATTTTCCTGACTATGCATCACATGCAATTTTCACATTTTATTTCGTCATTGCTAATCCAAATAAAACAGATTTAGAGTCATTTTCCTTTGCGTTTGGAATTGCTCCTTCTAGATGCAGAAAAGTCCCATTTTCATATAGCAAATTTTATGATTCATGAAAAGCTTTTCATATTGATTTCGGCGATATAAGTAATTCCATGAAAGGATATTTTGTTGCAGATAAAAATCATGAGTATTGATTATATAGAAGCATAGGATCTATATATTCGCTTATTTTCCCTTTTATCATTGTAGAAAGAGTTAGAAAAAGTAAATTACATTATTCAAGCCAGTGTGTATTGTTTATTCTTAAAATAATATGATGAATAAGCACATTATATCTTATTACAATGTCCTTTAAATTATAATATATTCCAAATTAATTTAAAATATATTTTGCACATATCAAATTCTGTTCCAAAGGGCCAGAAGCCAGAATCCAAAGCCATGCATCCAAGACTTGCCTACTTTAGTTATATTAAGGCTCCGGGTTTGAAGCAACACGAGGAATCTTTACGATGGACTTCTTAATCTTGAGCTACGGTCAAAAGAAGAGGAAGACACCTGAGCTGCACTTCTCTCGAAATTTCCACACCACACCAACGAGAGGAGGGTTGGCCTCTACTTGCCCCATACACGGCGGATCCTCAGTGGAATCGGGTTTCGCACTTTAAATACCCCGACCCCGAAGCCGAGACTTTACCAATATGCTGTTGGGATAATTACATCATCAACCCATTTACCCTTTCAATCTGATTTGGATTCACCTGAGTAGGTGGCGCCGCCCTGCGTGGTTGTGCGCACGTTCAGACGCTGTGAAAAACGAGTCCGTGAAGGACGTGTTATTCTTTGTGTAAGTTTATGTCTCAAACTTAATGTTCTATGTCCGTGTCCATCATAAATAAAAAGGACTTTAAAATATTGTATGTTGCTTTACAAGTTATTCGACTCTGCATATTCCTCCAACTAAATACTTCACATATGCCACCGCAGCCTCTAAGACATGGCAGAATAATTTACAGGCCTATTATTTCTAATAAGATACATTTCGAGACATGCCAAAAATTAGTCTTAAAACTGTCACGAAATCCGATAAATTACAATTCATTTCGAAGCCTGCAACAAACCAAGAAGAACGAAAAAATAGTCCTAGCGAAATTCTGTTCTTCCCTCCCTTTGACATCAACATCGTGTGACGAAGGCACATTTATCTCTATGAATGAAATACAGTTCCGTCTTGAACACACTAGCACCAATTCCATACCACGTTCTTAAATACCAAAGCTGTCTTTTGAGGTAGTTCGAAACGTTGCTGCAAAAATGGTGTTGAAACTGCAGCCATACCTCCTTAATACCATTTGCATAATCAGGAAGATACTAGAATTGTCATCGATTGTTGGCCAGCGGTATAGACAGATATGGGAGAAAGAGAATGACATAAACCGAAATTTTTAACACATTTAATGAAGAGCGGAAAGTCTCGTATGAAGACTCATACCTCACTTTAGCCATGAGATCGATGGAGGATTGTTAATTAAAACATTGTGTTATCCAGAAAGTCTTTATTGTGAGCTGTATGGTTTGATATAATTAACCAAAGTCGAGAGGAAGTGTTCAGTTTTAATCAGATTTTGGAAATGGAATGTGAGTTGATGGAAAATTTCGGTCAAAACATGTAGAGCTAAATGGAATATTAAAAGTAGGCATTTGAAGTTTATTGAAATTAAGGTAACAGTTTGAAATTTAAATACTAATTGGGAGTAGTTTTGATTGGATTGAGGATTTGAATAAATATTCACTTGAATAAGATATATCAAAGGCAGATGGGATATAATACTCTATATATTAGGGTAAAGTTCTCGTAATTTTGATGGAATATCATGAATATTAAAGCTTTTTCTGTTCGTTAGTTTCAGAGTTTCAGCTCATCTAATTATAAGTTTGAAATTTTCTTAAGGTACTCATGAAGTGATAGCTTCTGCAGAATTAGGAATTGAAGAAGTCAAAAATGTTTTAATTCTCAGAACTTGATAGACAGCAGTAAATTATAATTTTGAAGAATAAAAGCATACTGTAAAAAATTTTTTGATTTATTTATTTAACTTTTGAACCTCTGGCTTTGCAGATGTATTATTCAGACTTTTGTTTGGAAGGAAATTAATTTTACAATTTTTCAAATTAAAAAAATATTGACGGGAGGCTGTCTCTGCGAAACGGCCTCTAGGATTTAGGCGCGTATACTTAATTACCTTACTCAACTGTGACTTTCTGTGACTAAAGTAGCTCTATGTGACTAAAATAGCTCTATGTGACTAAAATAGCTCTATGTGACTAAAATAGCTCTATGTGACTAAAATAGCTCTATGTGACTAAAATAGCTCTATGTGACTAAAATAGCTCTATGTGACTAAAGTAGGTCTATGTGACTAAAATAGCTCTATGTGACTAAAATAACTCTATGTGACTAAAATAGCTCTATGTGACTAAAGTAGGTCTATGTGACTAAAGTAGCTCTATGTGACTAAAGTAGCTCTATGTGACTCTGAAATTATGTGACTGGAGTAGCTCTTTGTAACTCTCAATTTATGTGACTGATTCGTGATTCTGGTAGGGTGTTTTTTCGAGAAAAAATTCTTGTTTTCAAATGTAATGTATATATTTATTCATGTTATTAATATTCGATACAATTTTTGTTAGTAACAATCTTATGTAAAATAGAATGATGGTACCAGAAATAGCAAACGTAATTCAACAACTCTGGAGTAATATTTCGCGTGAACGTAAAATCTATGAATTAATCGCCTAATGTACTTGGATAGTTTGTAGGAACCATATTGAGAACTGCTCGTTCTTCTCTTCCTCACTCATTTGACGCTGAGTAGGAGCTCTATTTCGTCTCTGCTTCAACAAATCACTTCTCTGACTCATTTTGACAGTTTCTAGAAATTTCTAGGAAACAAAATCTGGAAAATCCAGTTAATATACCGTTTACAGCAAGCGACTGAGGCCGCCAGACAGTTAGGTATGAGAAAACGCAGGGGACTAAGTTGGTCAATGCATGCGCGCGCATCGGTCGCTGTTACGTCATAAAAATTCAACGTGATTTTCACCAACTTTGCAACTCGACTGTGACTAAACCGTAATTCCAAATTCTAAAATTCTTTTTGCAATCTTCAATGTCTACATTTCTCTATTAAATGAAAAGAAAACGAACTCTATGTTTTATTTGTTCAGAAGATATAAGCGTTTAACTTTACAACGAAAAGCGTCATAATGTTATCCTCTCCCGACACTCCATTAGACCACTATGGAGGGACGTAAGTTTACGTCAATATCATGGAAAAAATCGAAATACTTTTTACACTGATAGGAATGAAAGACCGGTGGCCATGCAGCGTCAATGTGGATTCCGAAACAGCCGCAATAAAGGCTCGATTTTTGTGCACTTTCTACATTTGACCATTCTTGAAAGATGTATTAATTTTCATTGATGCTAAGGATAGTTAAACAATCGTTGTGACTTCCATCCCATATGGAGCAAGATCATAAAACCACTAATAATATATTTTTAAGGTATTGTAAAATGTTGCAGATTTTCAACATTGCCGTTTAAGTATTGTAATCTATTTAAGTATTATTAATGACCCTCATACTAGAGGTTGTTCCTGGTCGACTGGTTCCAACACAAATTTGAAAAAATGCATAAAATTGATCGTTGACGGCATTTATGAAATGAAATCCCACCATATCCTCGTAACGTGATGTATTTTAATTCCATATAAGAAAGTTATAAAATTGAATGATACGAAAAGCATGATGCAAAAATTAGGGAGAATGTAAGAAAAGGGGAAAATAAAACGATTTCTGAATTTCTTTCCAATTCATAACATATGAAAAAACCATTTTATTGCGGGATGATGATTAATACTATACTATTACTCGTATATGATTAATTCTTTGTAGTTTTCTGAGATATGAAATCGTAATAGAAGGAATAAATTAGAGTTTAAATGTAATTTCCAGATATAAATTTTCAGTTCAGCGCGAATTTAATTATTGTTTTTGATAATAATTAATATTAGTATAATTTATGAAGGGTTAGACAGGATTTGAAATGATTAGAAAATAAAATATTAAAAAGGAAATACGAAAATAACAACTTTTAGTTTAAAATCTCTTCTCTCCTTAAATTGTTTTCGCAATTGTTAGAAAATAATTTCTTTAACGCTTACTGATATTAAAATTAATTATCAAAATTGATTAATTGAAATTAATTGTCTTAAATCTCATATTATGGAATGTTTTTTCTAATGCTATGTTGATAAAAAAGTCGTTTAACTTCAGACATTAAAAGTCAGTCAAATTCCCCTGAAATTAAATTTTTAGAAACAAGCAAAACAATTTTTTAACATCTTAAATTGTTATGCTTCGAAATGAAATTTTTCACAGAATTGCAAGAAATATCACTTGAATATCATTGAATGCAGAAATTAATGTTAAACACCAGTGAAGTAAATTGATAAAATAATTGTTTCTGTTGCCGAAACCGATTCCTTCCGCACTGAGGTGTGTAAACTTATTTAAAGTAAAATTTCATTTCTGAAATGAATTTTTTAATTTTTGATACTTTTGTTACTTTGATGTTAAATTTACCTTCATTGAAAATAGCTGTGTGAACAACAAAAGTAAGACACAAAATTAAATAAATGCTTAATTTTCATCAAGTTTCTGGTTATTGTATTCCCTGAATTTGACTTCTCACATTTTAAACAATTCATCAAGGTTGTTTGCCTGCTTGATGTCGCATTCTGTAGGAAAGTAAAAGCATATAACCTATTTTATGTCTTAACTAATTTTAATTAACGCTGCATTTATTATTTTCTCTCTTCGATTTGCTCATTTTTTGATTTACATTTCTTTTTTTAGAGTTTCATATGGCCCACTGAGGATTAAACTTGAAATTCTAAACCATAATCAGTATAAGATGCCTAGATTTGATTCCTCAGTCTAGAGCGTAGCGTTATATGTTATAGTTACAAATACATTTCATTTTAATAATCAGCAAACTATATTATTAAACTATTATCAAATATTATTTAATGCCCTTTGGAATGTATAATGATTACGATTTTCAACAATGATCAGATAAGATTATTATAATTTTCTATACTAATGATTAATAAACAGATGAGTAGAAACGATAAAAAAAACAAGAAAAATAACTTTAGATTTTAAAGCGACTCACGACTGATGTTTTACTTAATTCTCTTGACTGAATGCACAATGTCAGCAATAAAAGTACCGACATTTGTTCTTTTACCCTGCATGAACATATTGAAGAATTTTCGGGCAATTTTAAACTACCTAAATGGAAAATTTGATTCTCTTTGTGGATAGCATCAAATGAATGACATGACATAACATCACTCCCCTATATTGTAACTTTTAAGGGGGTAGCACACTACGTATTTCGTTGACCTTTTTTCTCGCACGATCCACAACGATTTAGTCTTTCTGTCGATGGAACCGGTTTTTTCACCGTGGAAAGTGATGCCCTGTTTTTATCCTTGTGTTGAAAAGCTCTCGCTATAGCCCGATATCCTGAAAAACTTCACTTTTCACGGTGAAAAAACCGGTTCCGTCCACCGAAGAAATCATTTTTTGATCGTCCTAGAAAAAAGTTCGACGAAATACGTAGTGTGTGCTATCCCTTTATTGTTATTTAAACTGTGGGGCAGAAACGAAGTGGAAGAGACACCAGAAGACCCTCCTTGTCTGTCCGTTTGCTCGACCCTCCCTCCATCGGCCTTTCTTTTATTGATATAAAAAAGGGGTCATCATCATAGTGGCCATCAGGCTGGTCCTCTTAAAAGCTTAAACCAACACAAATATTAGCCATTGGACAAGCATCGTTCTAGTGTAAAATATTGTCCTAAGATTCTTACAAAGAAGAGTAAGCCAAATGAAAAATTAAATAAAAAATGAAAATAAGAAAAAATACATAATGCTTACGACTCTGAATCCTATAAACAGCAGCTGCCGAATACAATATCAAATAAATGACAGAAGGTCGGAGGGTATAAAGCCATAAATGTTACATATTTCATGCAAATGTTATGAATTATTTCTACACTAACAGTTTCTTTTCAGAACTTTTTTTCTGCTATAATTGCATCCGATTTTTTGAATACTCACTGATGAAATATAGATTCGTAATTTTCGAGATGGAAATATAAATTTAATCTCTTCTGTGTTCGAATTTCACAAAATATTGCAGCTCAAGCTTTAAGATTATGCTCACAATAAGCGAGATCTTTCTTTCGAGATCTGAATCGTTCACTTTTGGTAGTGGCATTAACTGATAATAATGGGGTCTTAATATTTTATTTTCTAAATATGGGTTATAATTTTTATTATAATGTTTTAGCAAACAAACCTAAATAAAAAAAATACAGAAAATAGGAATTCCATGTCTTTTCCAGCTTTCAATTTATAGTACATTTATATACGTAGAAGGAGATGAAGTCGAATAACGTTTACATTTAATTTTACTTGTGATTAAATTCTTAGTATTCTCCCACATTTTCTGAACTCCCAGTGCCAAAACGTGGAATAATGAATAAACACTCTACAGCATACACAAAATATAATCAAAATTGTTATGAAAAGGATGAAAAATACAACATATAACAGAATCTTAGATAAATATTGCAGTAGTCCCGAATAAAAGTAATAGAAAATTGTTGGAATTTCGTTCGTCAGATTTCAATAATTTTGCACCATTTAAAAAATTATAGAATCAAACGAAAAATTGCTTTCATCCAATAATCGTTAAGCCAAAAAATAAGAATTTATCTCGTGAATATGTTCAAAACATAAATAGAATTATCAAATGCTGAAAGAAAAATTTAGTGTCCAATATACTGCGGAAACATTCCCTTTGAGCTCCTCAAAATACAGAATACTTCCGCCAAACCCCAGCTATTTACTGCCATAAATGTAACAATTTTCGGAATTGGGCTACAAAATCGGACACTTGAGTTCTCTATATAAATGACGTAGTAAGATTTTGTAACCCCCTTTGAATCACCGATAACGAATGCATAAACATTGGGGATAAGTCAGCTACGTAATATTACTCCCCTCACCCATTTGCTTCGAACTAGCTATTTGTTAAACAGTTGCTGTCAAAGTTTCCCAGAAATGCGCTTTTCGCCATTTCGATTGTCAAGGTACCCCACCAACTGGAAATATGTGATCTCTAGGACAAACGGCGGCATTTCAGAGTTTCTCAAAAGCGGGATTGCTTCATCAAGTGAAATAGCAACCACTACGTTGCTTTTGGTTTTCTTAGTGTTTCGATAAAGAGTGGAATAATCTTTGATGGTCTGCCTGAAAGAAATGAAGGTCTGCGCAGAAAATGTTTTCACACAAGCTCATTGTCAAGATATCTAAAACAGAAAATATTTGTTAAGAATTTTGTACTGCCTGCTGCATAATAGTCAAAGAAAAGTGTCTGTCAAAAATGAATAAAATGTAAATATCTATTTTAGTCTCATATTGAGTATATGGATTTTTCCATCACAGATTTTTACAATTTTTTTATATCTTAAAATTTGAAATCGTTTACGACTAGATGTTGTTCTTGAAACAAAAAACTATTCTCCCCCATTACATAATCTTTCTTAATTTATCATTTATATAAATAACCTAGTAATAATATCTATAATATTGAAAATAAATAAGAAAAACTAAATATTTTGATGATAAAAACTTATATATTATTCATATTTCAATTGTTGCAGGAAAAAAGACATTATTTTGATAATGGGACTCAAAACGAATTTAGAAAGAATACAAGACGTCATTTCTCTATCAGATCTCGTTTAGGCACTTATATTAACTAATATCTTTTCATTACCTTGAAAAAAACTTAATCAATGTTTTAAACATTGATTAATAAATTTTCGAAATTTTGTAAATAAAGAAGGAATCCAAAATTTTCAAGTATGCAAAACCAGCAGCAAACCAATGCTTTGATTTAAGCTCATTTTTACTATAAATTATATTTCAAAATTTATCAAAAAACATTATTTAATTTTAAGCTATATCATATCCTCTTTTTAATGACATAAAAATGTCATTTTAAAGACTAGTAAAGGAAGGCACTTTTTCTTCGTCGCGTAATTTTACTTAGTATAATTATAACTTAACACTTTAAAGGGCCATTTTTCCAGTAGTAGTATTTTAAAATAACATTGGGATTTAAATTAATTTAAGAAAAGAAATTAATTTACCTCATTGGATGCCATTTTTAAAATAATTACGAAATCAAGACACTTCGTTACTGTATGAGATAAGAAATTGGAATATTCAGGGTTTTTTTTTTCTTTAAGAAATAAGGCAACAACTTACGACAACCTTAAAAAATACGTTTAAAAATTGATGAATTTGATGATAAGTATATTTACCAAGGCCTTAGAAAGGGTTATATATATATTATAAGTTTTTTTACTTAATATAAGTTTTTTCACGGTCTCTTTTTACTTGAGACATGATCACAACTAGAAACCAAAAAAACATTTATCTTTGATATTTATGTGTGCTGTTTATTCTTTATATAATACAATTTTAATGAACTTGCATCTTAAAATTAGTATATTTTTTCACTTCTAATACATTCGAAAGAAACTTTATGTACATATTTGCATATATCAGTTCTTCTTGCTAGCGGATATTCCAGGTATAAAGTATATTTTAAAATATTCTGAAGGATTAATAACGGGTTATTGCCAATGCTATCTCCAGGTGTATGAGAGACTATAATTTTAAAATTGGTACGAAATCCTTTAAATTCCACTTTCAATAGATGTTTACAATTAAAGTGTAAAGAGAATGAAAAGGAGGGTCGACCGAAATGCTATATTTCCGTTGCCAGTGACAGGAACAAGTAAATAGTTGAATTTTTTTTACGCGTAAAAGACTATTCTCTTTTCAACAAACAAATACTAACTCCAAATCGAGTTTTATAATACAAAAGCCATCATTTGATAGTATTCGAAAGCGCTGTTACGCTCATGCACTCCTGCTACAACCACCCCTAAGCTATTTGTATAACCATTGAGTTAATGAGAAATCTCATCTATTCATGGCCAGCGGTGGACAGATATGGTGAAAGCAGAAAAAGCAACACCTCAACATCTGTCGATTTATAGCATGTCACAGTTTTTAATTAAGGATGGATAGTTTCAGATAGATTCACTCTTACTTTTCTTTACTCATAAAATCACTATGGGATAGTTAATTAAAAAATTTTGTTATCCAGAATATCTTTATTGGGACATGCAAAATTAAATACAGTTATTCAATAGCGGAAGAAAGTGTTCGCGTTTTAAATATAGCTTTTGAGAAAGAACAATGCCAATTAATTCAAAATAATCAATTTTTCGGGCAACATTTGTGGAGTTAAATGAAATACGAATAATGGCATTTAAATTTGGGTGAAATTAAGGTCGCTTTTTAAAATTTAAATAATATTGGTATGTAATTACGTGGGATTTAGATGCAGAAGCTTTGGGATAAATGTCACTGAAATTAGAAAAAGTTTGGGTTCACAGAATATATCACTACGCGCTACAGTGACATAGTTTAATGTAAAGTTCTGAGGGTTTTGAAGAAATATCGTGAAAATCGCGTGTTCTTCGCTTTTATAAATGTGGCATAAAATCATATCTATCCGGCCTTGAAAATTTTCTTTTCAAATATGGATTGTTATTTCGATTAAAACGTTGTTACAAATATGGCATGGCAAAAGAATCGCAGAAATAAAAATATTTAGACAGAATTTTTTAAATGAAAAACCTATGTATTGTTTCGAAGATGTAAAGTTTTTCCCTAACATAATAATGTTATGGCAGGAAAGAGAGTTTTACAGAAGTATTACTGGAAGCCAAGCTAATGAAACTCGTCATTAGCGACCATTTTGGCTAATAAATTTGGTAATTTTGGCTACAAAACGAAGCATCTAGAAAGTGCCAGAATTATTTTCCTATCTCCACTAAATACAATATCAAGAATAATGAAAGATGTCTATGTGACGTCACATTCCGTCGGCAAAGGTATAAGTACCAAGAGTTCATCGAGTGAGTCAGTTTAATTAGAGTTTTGTCCACAGTGCAAGCTGGTGAGCTAATATACGATGAGTGCTATTGAATTGCTGTGACTGATATTTCTTAGAGATTTGCTGTCTGCTTGTGGTATTAATTCATAAAAGTGCTGATTAGTTTTGTTGCCAGTGCTACGTTTTTTTTCCTGAAATATTCGGGGAATAAAGAATTATTACTCTTTTATTATCCTCCTTTCACTACATTCACGTATACCCACCGGACGATCTTTTGTAACAATATGATTTAATTCCTTCCGTATATCTTTTATATCTTTCTCAGTACACAAAGTGTAGGATAATGAGCATTTAACTATCGCTGTACTTTAACTTGAAATTAACATTTATCTTTTCTACAAGCATTAAATATAGAACATATCACAAAAACTTAGATGGAAAAAATCAGTAAAATATATAATACAATTTTTCCCCTATTTCATTGCTAAAGCATTTAAAACATTTCTGAAGTTCAAACAATTTTTTTTCATTGAATCCCTTATATTTTACTACAGTAATAAGCATTTTTTTCCCAAATACACTCAAAACATAATTAGACTCTTGAAAAGCTGAAAGAAAATTTAATATACAAGACACTATGGAAATAATTCCCTTTGGGCTATGAAAACACGAGACACATACTAAGGCCCAACAATTTTCAACGATAAATACAACAATATTCAGGAATTAGCTACAAAATTAGGCACTTGTGTTCTCTATATAAATTCTGAAGTCAGATTTTGTAAACCCTTTGACTGAAGTTAAGTGAAAGCTATGAAAACTGAATTTAAGCTTATGCTACGAAATAACAACGGATGTAAGAAGTCTACCTTCACCAAAAAAGCAATATTTTCTTAGCTTTAACAGCGGTAAAAACACGTGAATAAAGTATTTGATGAAACAATATATTAGTTTGAATTTGATTTTATAATAATAAAAGCATTCTTACAATTTGAGTTTAAAATAAATTTTGAAACGTTAATTACAGTTAGAGAAAAAATTGTACAACAATTAATTTGGTATGATTAAAAATATAATATTTGTTCTTTAAGGTATCCGACTGGTTTAAAATCATCGTTTTTGATGAAATTATCAAAAAATGTTTTATGACTGAATTTTGTAGCCTGTTTAATCAGTTTTCTAAAGCTGTCTTACTTTTTGCTCTACGTGAATTACAATTGGAGTTACAGCTGTTTTATTACCGAACTGTAAGCATAATTTTAAGTTGTATGAAAACTTTAAATACTTTTTCTGAGAAATGATATTTTTGAAGAAAACTGTCGACCGTAACAATAATTTCTCAAACTATTATTAAAGTATTGATATGAAATTTTCTGAGATTGTTTTCTGTAATATGGTAGATGTTTTCCTCTTAAAACTAGGATTATTGTAGTAAAGTAACTAGGATTATTGTAGTATTGTAAAAACTAGGTAATTTTGAAATAAAGTAATATTTTTAAGTGTTTAAATATAAACGAAAAGCATTTTTTTATGAAAAATTACCCGTTTAGTAACCATGTTCAGCTATATCTCAAAACTATTTTGAAGTACAAGAACGATTTTAGAGCATAACACAGATAACTGTACTAAAAATGTACTCCTACAAGGAATTATGCATATTTTGAATATGATTTTGTCTATGGCTGTTAGCGTAAAGGTAAATATTTCAGTCATTTTTCTTCAAAATTCTCAGTTTTTTTTTAAAAATATTATTTTGAAAGCTTAATTTTACAATATTTTCATAGTTTTAAAACATATGCATTTGAAAAATAACATTAATATATATATATCAGTTATTTTTCAAAAAAATGTCTCCGAAGGCAGTCGATACCTTAAGATGATGTCAAATAAATTTTCGTACCATAATTATTTCCGAAGTTATTGGTGAAAAACGTCTAAAAATAACTTACTTTTAGTTATTTAATTTAATAAATAAAAATCTAATTCGAATTTTAAAATAATTTTTACGGCGTTTGATTCCTCTTTTACTAATCCATTACTGTGCCATATTTGGTCTTCGTAAGTCCAAAGGTTTGAACGTTCTTATGGAACGAAAAAATGAGCAAACAAAAACACACATACTTTCTCTTTTATATATATAGAAAGTCCTTTATTATCACATTTATTCCAGATACGCTCACAAGTCTCAGGACAAAATCAATAATAATGCTGATATACAGAAACTTCGCTTCGTAATTTTAATTTCAATATGCTTTGAAATTAAAAAAATTATACTTTGCATAAAAATCAAACTTAAAGAGATGAAAGAAAAGGAAAATTTTGTCAAAGAGATATTACTAGTACGTTGTTGTGTTTCATATATTATGTCCTCTGGAAGAATATCACAGGATTATTTTCAATGAACCACGCAACAGAAAAATGAAATTTTTAAAGCAATGACTTTTCTATCCAGATTCTACCAACTTATCTAAAACGTCAATCAGTTTTCCGAAGCTCTAATAGAATTTTAGTAAAGTTAATTACAAGATTATTATAAAGTCATACTGACATGGATATACGTCAATTTTAGTTTGAAGATAATTATGTTCTGGTTTTATTAGATCTGCCTATTCTTAAGTTTATGTCTTGGTCGAGAGATTTACAATTAAGGTTAGGAAAGAATAAAAAGTTAAATGATGAGAAATCAGCATAGAAAACAAAAAAAAAAGATTGTTTTTAAATCAAATCACAAAAAATTCTTTCAGCTGTAATTTTTAAAAATATTTAATAAAATGGATTTTATTTCTGGTAGATTTGATCAACTCGGCACTGCATTGTACTTTAATTTTTCATCCCAAATTATCATATATATATGCAAATCAATAAAATTAAAACTTTAATATTGAGCTAACTTTAAATTTTTTTTCATTAAATAAATTCCCGTATGCCAATACGTTTTATTAATAAAGATGTCTTCTTCAAATCAGGACTGTGGTAATTAGATTATTATATTCAAAATTAACCGCAAAAAGATGATAGAGATGGAAATATGAGCCTCTGTACTAAGTAGGGTTGGAACTGGATTTCATGCGAGATCACATAAGAAATATACAGAAATTGACCACCTGTCAAAATTATCTGCATTCTACAAGTATTTCTTTCAACCTCCGAACGCACAATTAAGTGACCAGCTTTGCCTTTGAAGGCAAATATTCGCATTACTCTACTGAGAAGCTTCCCGTTTGTGTGGTGCCGTAGTTTGGAAAGAGGGATGCCAGCTCAGGCGTCGTTCTCGTCATCTGGCAACAGTTCAGAATTACGAGATCCGTCTCAAAATAAACCTCATGTTTCTCCAAAACGGAACGTTAATATAACTAAACTAATCTAACCTAACTAAACAACTGAGAAGCTTGCCTACCATACTGAATATAACTGTCAAGTTCAAAACATTAATTAGAGCTGAATTATAGGACCCTTAATATGGCCGGCATGATTGATTATCCCGCCAAGTACAAGTTCCGCAGCGTCATTCGTTTTCTCGATTCAGAAGGGAATCAGCAGAAGTTCATCGCAGAATGAGTCGCGTTTACCGAATAAACCTTATGAGAAATGGCGTTGTACGAGTATGACGTAGGAAAATTTAAAGATAACCCAACTTCATCATGAAAGTGGACAAGGAGACAAGTCTGTGGCTAGTGAAAATATGATTCCGCGAATTGACCAAGAAGTTGGAGAGAGAGACAGAGGTGTCTTTCATCTTTTTCGAGAGTTGAGAACAAGTATGTGAAGACAGTGCTTCCGCACCATCAAAAAGCTTCAAGATGCCAAGGAGACCTATCTCAACATTCTTGTGGCAACTTTCTATGAAGAGGGTATTGGGAAATTTGCTCACCAATATGCTAAATATCTCAATCTTCATGGTAACTAAACCAAATAGTAACTTTGAATGTTTCTTGACTCCAAGTAATAAAACCACTTTGCTATTAACACTTTTGTTCACTTTTTGCCCCATCGGAGGTTAAAAAATTACTCCTCTTATGTATATCGGCTGAATGTTTTAAAAACGTGAATTTTCTATTCTATCTACGTCACGCGACGATTTGATATAAGAACGGGGAGATTTCGATCAGAATTTTCACCAGGGAAAAAGGCATGTAATTATTGTCATTTTTCAATTCCCATTTATCTTTAAAGCTCCCTACTGAGTATAATAATTGTTTGGGGTAGAGTTAACCCCATTCCAATGACGGGTAAGACGGGGGGTTGAGACGCTGCTAGTGATAGCCATTAGGACTGCACTCTGAGTTCCCGTGTTGATGTCTTGTCAAATGCCATTCAGATAACCGGGGAAGCAGGAGTTGCTCTCTCATGGTAAACCTTGAAGGATGCGGAAAGCCGGAAAAACCACCAAATTTTGATTACATGTTGGTAAGCATGTTGCAATTGAATCGAATTAATAATTCAAAAAGTTTTAAATAGTACACCAACAGGGAAAACATTATGGGGGAGAACTGTAGATCTACAGATAAAAATAGATGAGATAAGACTACTAAGAAGCTGAATTATACAATGCGATATTAAATGTCTGTAGGATATTGGAATGCATTGTACTCCAACATTTAAAATGCATTGATATTCTAAAATGAACAATGATTGCATCATTCGCCTCTTCTCACATTATTTTGAATAATTACAATAAAGTTAGTTACATTTTTCAAAAACCGTTTAATTCTCTATTTATTATGAGTAAAGATAATTAGCAATTAAATGGCTTTTTAATATATGAAGAAAAACATGTAATTTATTGAAAAATGTTTTTTATCACTAAACATGCTTAAAAGGAATCCAATAACATGAAAGTTACAAGTAAAAAAATTATTCTGTCAACTTCAGTTTCTGTCATAAAATGTCTTTTAAAGAACTCTTCTTTTTTATTCGATGGTTGAAGCAACGACTAAGAAATCATTACTTGAATATTCCCATTTTTGTTTTGTAGAAAATTCTTGATTTTTAAAAAATTGTGCCGGCAACGAAATGAAATCTTCTTTATAGAAGGGTCAGATTACTTTCTTTTCTTTTTCTTTCTAAGAAATACGAAGCACATTCTTTGAGATATCTATTTTTATAAAGTAAGGACTATACTTTAATGGGAAAAAATTAATTTTATAATTTCGTTGGATATGGTTTTTTTATGGATATTGAATTTTAAGGAAGATAAATTTTAATTTCAAATTAAAGAATGTGTCCTCTTGAAAGCGTTGACAAAAAAAAGACTCAGTTTGTGTCAAAGAAAGCAAATATTAGAAAATAAAAAAAGCACTTTAAAGTTTTATTTTTTTCCTTCGCACGTGTGGAACTGGAACAAACATACTTTATAACATTATATTCTTTTCCTTCTTCTGTACACATTATATATTTTTCATTTTCTTAAGTCACAAAATGTGAAGATTTTTTTACCATTTGCTAGTTTTTTGCAAAAGCACTTTAAACTTTAATTTACGGTGCATATATACTTTTAAATTTTTGTTACAACATCCTTTTGCTACGCGAA
Organism: Araneus ventricosus; assembly: GCA_013235015.1. Lineage (NCBI taxonomy): Eukaryota > Metazoa > Arthropoda > Arachnida > Araneae > Araneidae > Araneus > Araneus ventricosus. The sequence goes on along the minus strand of BGPR01003325.1, from coordinate 107,182 downwards.
TTTTAGCGATGGAACAAGAAAGTACTTTCCCCTCATTACCAATCATTTTAACTATCAAACGTGAGATGACTAGATAGAGAGAGAGTAGTAAGTAAGAGAACCCGCATATTCGACTTATGATTCATTTTATGCACATGCCTCCATAAGGCTGATGACTTAAGACAGGCGTTAATTTAATAATCTGGTGTAGACCGCGGAATTACGGGCAAGGTTTGTCGAAAATCATCTGCCAGAAGACAGAATGCCGCCCCATGTTCCTGTGCCTGATGCCATGACAGCAACTGAACCAGATGGTTGGACCATCGCCCAAAATTTGACTATTACCCCGTATATCTTGAAAAGTGCCATCAAGTGCCTCTACTGCTCTTTTGTAAGACATGGCTCATTCGTCCCAAACGATTAGTTTGCACTTCTTGAGCACTTCTGCTTGACAGGAGCTTTGCTGATGTTGCAAATGGGCTGTTCTGAAATGTGCAGATTCAATGGTAGTTTCAGAGCTGAATGCGCCTTTTTACCGCCAACTAACATTGTAGATACTATTCCAAAGGACACTATAGCCAAGGGAATTCCATTTCTTTGGCGGATATCAGCCAGCAAACTGTTTATCAGAAACGTTTTGCCAGTCCCCCCGGATGCATCCAGAAAACAAAGCAAGCCCGCCATTTCCAGTTTGAACAAGACTTAGAATATTGTCATACGCTTGGCTCTTATCTTTCACCAATAGAGGCACATTATCTTCAACAAATATTTGGAGAACATTAATTTCGTATTTCCTTTCCCTCCAAATGTCCCTATCTAGGGTTTTTTACCATTGCGATTTGGCGCCTGTTGGTCAGGCTCCAGGAGAGTTTTGCCTTTGATCGAGATACATTTGTCCTCAAGATGTATGAGCGCTTGGATAAATATTTCTGTAGTGTAGTCTAAGTTAATAGTCGGATTAGTCCTTTGTGCATCCCTGAGAATATCTTGAACTAAGTTTTGCTTATATTTATGTCAAATACTTTGTGCATTTGATGGAGTGGATGTCGTGATTATAACGACTAAAAGGCTTCTGAGTTGCTTTGGGAAACATGTGACAGACGCCTCTGCCATAGTCGTGTCCCAGTGCTAGTAATTTTCAAGCAACCCGTATTTCTGACATGCTTCTCTATAGCTTTCACACAGTTGTCCTTCGAAGGTTTTAATATCAATAAATGATGCAGATCCTCGTACAACGTGAAGTAACAGTCTTAGGTAGTAGCACTCAGCATTACTGCGATGAACTGAGTAAACACGGCCAATTGCATCACTTGCGCGTGCGTCGGGATAATTTGGAAGCCGGGCTCCCTGCTTCCTTCTGCAAAAAATATTTTCCGTGACGCATTACAGGTGTAGTATTTTGGCACATCGGGGTAAGGTTTTGGCAAATGGTTCTTGATGGCACAATTGGTAACGCGCTGTTAATATTGGGTTATGTGGCCGTTCCGCGCTTTCATGAACATTCTCTTCCATAAAGCACACTTTCTGACTGTTCTTTAAATGAAAGCTTAAGTGAACAACAGTTGGATACGGTTCGTTGATTTGAAAATTGAAAAGGCGGCATGCGGTTTCATTACTGCTAATATATCTCCCTTCATGATACTGAGTCACCTCATCTGCTGCATTTTCATCGACCATTCCGAAAACGGCCATGTTACTACCTTTGGTGACGTATTTAAAATAGTACCTAATATATTTAACGGAGTGGCAGTACTCGGCATTGATATGCGCTTGAAACATTTTTAAAGGAGAGGGCAATAAGGCACTGCTCATATGTTATCGATTTCGATGTCGCTCTTTTGCTTAATAACTTTAACAGTTGTTGTGAAGACCCCATTTTCCGGTTAACGTCTTCTGTATAATGGGTTTCTCTCATTATCTGTTTGTGTCTCATCAGTGAACAGTTCTGGATAGTTCTTTGTGAATTTCCCGTCTTTTATGCACGGCGCCCTCGAAGTCAGCGGCATGGCCCATGAATCATGTTCCTTGAAACAGTGGATCCTTTTGTGGATCTGGGATCTCTGCGGAAATTATGTAATCTATTTGGGTTGCACGAAATTTTTCTCTGGGCCATGCCAATATGTGTGCGTCTGGAAGACCACGCTTTTGCCATTCGACTGTATACTGTATACATCCAACAGCGAGTTTCCACAAATATGTGGCTCTTCGAAATCACGTCAATGAGTTTAATTAGCTTCCACTTGAACACTTTCTCTGTTAAATCGTGGCGATCAATCGGCGAAAGGTCTTCCATAAGCTCAATTGTAATCTCTGACCTCTTAAGGTTACAGGTAAAAGTAATGAAAAGAATCGGACGGCCATGTGTATGGACATAGGGAATAGCGTCTTGAGAAAATTCGTGCATGTTTCACGGGCTACCAGTGAACGTAGGCGGTAATATGATCATCCTTCCTATATCAGCGACATTCAGGTAATTGGCCTCAGCGCCAAGCAAGTGAATGTAGTCGTCAATTTGAAGGTTTTGTTGATTTAACCAAATATAAAGAATACGTTCACTTTCGACTTTAGCGGACATATCCATTATGTTTTGGTGAACAAGTTGGCGGAATTTGAGGATGTGGTTTTGATGTTCCCTCGCTAACCATGATGCTGTGAGCATAAATGTTCGTAGAAGAGACTTTTTCCTGAGTGCTGTTCCGTGTTCGGGGATTCATTTGCAAGATGTTAAAGTTGTAACCATCTTCTCTCCCAGAATAGAAAAGGATATTGCAGAGCATCGTATGATCGGTGTGTTTCAGGAATGCATAACAAATTTTCGCTCCGTCTTTGAATAATTATTTCACGACGATCGTACTGCTCTTAACCAACAATGACTATAGCAACATCGTTAATAGTTGGTGCGTTAAAGCAGCGTTCATGTTCTCCAGATGGCCATTGGTCTGCCCACATGACTAATTTGTGTTCATCAGTAGGCATATTTTCCAATGCTGTTGTAAACATTTGATCTAAATGATACTGCAAATGAAATAGTCTCTGCAGATTTAAGATATTGTCTTTTCAAACGCCAGTTATATCGTCTATTCCACATCGTCTATCAACCTCTAAATTTTCGTCACCAATGAAGTAAAGTTGTAAAAATTGTGTAGTTTTATCTGGAAGGGGAAGAAGTGATCCAGATTTGTGATAAATTAGTCCCTAAATCTTAAATATATGCATAAAACCTCCTTATTGCACTATAGATGATGATCCAAACGATGTCATTTGAAAGTTGGAATTGTATGCTCTTACAGTTTTGAGGAAATTCTTTGAATCTGCTATCGTGCCAGATAAATAGGACAACAGTGGCCCAGGAGGCACTATAAGAAGATGCAGTTTCACTTCCCATTTGAGCAACACATCCCAAGTGTTTCGCTTCTATATTTTTTTGCCTGAAAATAGTTACATACGACATCCATCCTTCCTATTACGACTTTACGATTCGTATAATAATAGTGTCTAGCATTGTAATCAAATGCTGCTAGCATTAGATCAGAATCGCGTTCCATAATTCTTGACTCTTGGGGTTTCCGTCGACCTTGCTACAGACGCGACTCCCTTTCCTGCGACGTTTCCCTCTCTCTCTGACATAGAAGCTCTTGGTGCAATTGAAGCTCTTTTTCCTGAACGTTTCCCTCGCTCTTGACGTAGAAGCTCTGACACGCACTTGGAGCAAGCGGAGCTTTCTTTCCTCCAACGTTTCCGTCGCTATTGACGCAGAAGCTTTGATCCTCATCATCCGTAGACGAAGCTCTCTTTGTTCAGTTTCCTGACGTAAGAATGACTTTTTTCTTGTTGACTGCAGGAGTTTTCAAACTATATCTTTCCTTTTTTTCGGTGGCATTTCGATAGTTTGAAGTAACTGATATCCGCTAACAGTTCACACAATACAGAATGTTTATTGATTTGGCACGTCTAGTTGTAAGCAGTAACAATCATCGAGGGAATATTTTTTGTTTATAAAGAGATTCAGTTTTAATATATAAGCAATGCAAATCTGATTTACTAAGTGCATTAAAAATTGAATGAAAATGCCAGATTCAAAGTTACAATGAAAAAGGAAACAAAACAAAATAAAATAAAATACAGGCGGTGCTTTAGTAGCGCTGTCTGTAGATTACAGCTAACGTCATCTCACCTTTAAATTTTGTATCAGAATAGAAACCTTATACATAACATTTATGCATCATATTAAAAGAAATCACAACGTGTGGCAACAGGTACACAAAATATAAGCGGTGTTTAAAAGAGTGTATAAATAAAAGGCGCATGTAGTGTGAGAGTTAAATTTCTGCTTTGGATTAATCTTCCAAAGAATGTATTTTTTATCATATCTTTAAAGACAAAGGCTCGTGATGAGAGATTTGATAAACTGATTTGAATAACAAACAATTTTAAAACGACGCATAAAATTATTTTTAAAAAAATTTACAATTAAGAAATTTTACTAAAATTAAGAAAAAAAGCACCACAATTAATGTGGTATCATTAAAACGGTAAACTTTTGAACTTTAAAATGCTTAAAAATCATTCTTGTGAGATGATTGTTTCGGAAGATATCGCGTAATTCTCACTTATTAACTTATTGACATTTGAATTAATTTTTGGACTTTAAAAAGTCAATAATGACCTTCCACATGTGCCAAGATTCATCATGATTGGACAAAAATTGTGGATTTGTATAAAACACATACAAACTTAAAAACTTTCATCTTTATCTATATAGATACAGCGTTCATATATCACACTTGAAGGTTTCTGGAAACAATTCAATTTATAGACGCACATATTGTAGTTTTTTTTTATCATTTTCATATAAAATACAACTATGCATTTTTAATTTTTTGGGCTAAAGACATAAGAAATTAAACTATGAAAGAAATTTATTTTAAAAATGCACAAATACAGTGGGCTATAGTCAGAAATGAAAGCTTAATTTGTCACTCAAAATCTTTTGTGAAGAAAACAAAATGGTTGAACACAAATGCATATATTATTTATGAGTAATTTAAAGGAAAAATATGGAGATAATTCAATAATAAATTTAAAGAAACAAAAAATGTGACTAATGAGGAACAAAAAATGTTTCCCTACGGTATTTATATAGTTTATGAAAAGATATTTTTTATATTGATCAAGTTTTATTTAATGGTCGGAGTCCCTCCTTCTGCCTTTATTTCTACCCTCGAACATTGTGGCTTGATTTTTTCGAGTATTTTTTTTTGTTTTGTTTTTTCGGGGAAATATTGTTCCAGATGCCCTGAACGGCACTTTGTAGTTAGACCTTGTTCTAAATCTCATATTTTTTGTGCTCGCGACCGATTTTTTACTATTAATGTTCTACGGGAATTAAGTCGGGATTCTGGGATGGACTACGAAGCTGCTGTTTAACATTACAGAAGCAACATTCTTGAGAAATCTTGGATATGTGTTTAGGATAGTTGTCCTGATGGAATGTAAATGCGATTCCAAAGGACAATTTTTTTGCACTAGTTAAGACATTTTGCTTTAGAATAATAAGATACATGTACCTATCTATATTTTTCTTAAAAACATAAATAGCAGATACCATCAACACTCATACATACCCACACCATGGCGCCTCCGCCATCGTGCTTGAGAGTTGCTCATAAATTTTTATTTAGCATATGTTGATTGGTTTCACCAGAACGTAACTCGGCCATCTGACCCATGGATACTAAAATTTGATTCATCTTTAAAAAAGGACCGACTCCCAGAAAAATAAGGATAAGTTAGATGCCTCTTTGCAAACTCGAGAAGCTTTCTACATTCAGAGATTTATACAAGGCTTCTTACTGGTCGCACGTCCATTGTAACCTGCTTTTATAATGGCATTTCTCACCGGTTGAGGTACCTCTTCAATGTTATAATCAGTCTTTAGATCAGCTACGACTTGAGGGTCACTTATTCGTGAATTATCTTGAACCTTACCCATGATATGTCTTTGATGCAAGTGGTTTAGCTTCGGAGATCTTTGGTATCGATCTCTTTCCTCAAATTTTTGAAGCTCACGGTATCTTTCAATAATATATTTTACTGCAGACGACGATTTATCAACGATTTAACCGATTTTTTCATAGATAATCCCTCATTTATCAACTGAATTGCTAACTTAGGAGTAGGGAAAATATGTTTTAATATAATTAACTACAAGTTAGAATCAAATAACTATTGCTTCGATCCCTTCATGACACTTACGTACGTTCCAGTTTCGAAAATTTACCGTGGATTACTTGACTTCAGGAATTACTTTCATATTGCGTAAGGAAACTTTTTTACAAGACATTTTGCAATATCTCCTAAATATTTCAATTAAAACATTTTCCGCCTTTGTAAAGGCAGGTATTTAATATAAACTCATTTTAAAGACTCAAATAAGACATATTTTAATACTTTTTTAAAGTATGAAGAAAAAGATTAGAAATTATGGTAATTTATTCGCAACATTGTCTTTCGTACGGAAACTTTTTCACCCACGGTATGTGTGTGATTTGTAAGCTTGTTTAGAATTTTCAGAGGAACAGTCTTATTCTGTCATGATATTTGGAGGTCTGAAGATGGAGGGAAACTCCCGCTTGTTTTGTCAAACTTTCAACTTGCCGAGGTCTTCGATTCCGAATGCAATAAAATCGTACTCCTAGTGCTTACAATCCTGCCCAGTGTCAGCAATTTTCATATGGGGAAAACATTTTTATTAGATTGTATAAGAGAAAGTCCATTAGAGACTGCTCCTGCGGTTTTAAATTTATATGGATTTTTCATATTCATTTAATTCTTCTTCAACAACTGAAATATGAAGGTCAATTTTTTAATCCAGTTTTGTGGATAATTTAACAACATTAAAAAATAACGAAAAGAATACATTTTAAATCTGTTCTGAATAAACTTGGTTTTCTAGACAAATGGAAATTTTCTAGTGAATTTAAGAAAGTTTTAATCTGTATTTGGCTAAGTAATTTTTATGTTATTCCTATGAGGATGATTTTAAATTTATAGCAGATTTAAGGAAAAATCTCTTTCACCACTAAAGGAACTATTCCAACAAGAGCATTAAGCAATGAAATGGAGGAACGCCTTTCAGAATCTATGCATGCCAGCCATAGATAATCCCATCCTCTACCCATAATAAAACATCCCAAGCAACGTTATTTCTAATCTAACTCAAAATAACAAGAACAAACACTCTTTAACTCTAAATCCTGAAAACAAAGTAGGTAGGAAGCAATCGTGACAAAACAGTGTTACCGGCTTAAGATCTTGTTATTTACTGTCATTTAACCCCAGGGAGCCATAAGGGCCCCGGTCAGTAAGGATCTGCCAGAAGCGCTGACAGTTACATTAATGGGGCTTGGTGCTAACTGATGAAATGCGGATGCCCAGAGGATATGGTTTCAGAGCTTTTTCATCCACCAGGCCATATGAGGAGAATCTTCAAGCAACATGTGTTCTACTGTCCTTATCTCAGTGTTGCACAGGGCACTGATGATCAAGAAGTGCCATTTTGCACTTATTAAAGGTTAATCATTATATTTAGTATTTGGTTTGCTCGTTTAGTATTTAGTGAGTAAAAGTTTAATTTGTTTTATCAGATCAGTATGCCTTAGAAATTGTTATCTGAATATCATGTGATAATTCTGATTTTCGAATACCTTAGAATGTTTTGGTTCTTTGACAGCAAGTGCATTTCTTCAATACTATTCGTGGATTATTTAATAAAATATGCGTTGCAATGCATTAAATAAATAAATTTATCTACATTTATAAGTAAATTCCAGTAATGAATAATACATAAGATATATTATCAATTTTCTTTTACTGTTTATCGATAAATTTAACATTTTATTTTGGCGCAAATTTAACAAATACTAACATAACAAATATGAAAATATTTGTTATAATTTTCGCAACTTATTTATTTTTGAGGCTCATATTTTGATGCAGGCATAGCTAAAAATGAATTGATAAAAATCAAATTTAAGTAGTTTCGTTGCTTATTAAAATACACCGGAAACATTTGTAGAACGATTTTAGAAAGCTATTACATCATTCTAATAAGACAACTAGGAAAGAAATTATTTATCAATTCGAATTGAATTGCATAACAAAATTTCGTGAATTCGGCTTGGTCCCAAAGATTTTCTTTTAAAAATGAAATTCATGATAATAGTTTTTAACATGGTAATATATTTAAATTCATGCAAGTATTTTTAACTTCTAAACATTTGATTTTAACATCCTAGAAAATTCTTTGTTTCTCCTAAGATGATAGCTGTCATTTTCTTGCAAAGTTCTTTGAAAGATGAAATTCATGATAATAGTTTTTAACATAATAATAGATTTAGCTTTTTGCAATTATTTTTAACTTTTAAACAATTGATTTTATCATCCTAGAAAATTCTTTGTTTCTCCTATGATGATCGCTAGCATTTTCTTGCAAAGTTCTTGAGAGGAAATTTAAATTTAGTAAAGAATGAAGAAAAACGAAAGAAATTGCAGTCGCTGTTATGAAACTGTCAAAGGAAAAGAAATGCCCACTAAAGAAATGTTATTTTGTATAACATTATCAGTTTAATCTCTATATAAACTATCCGTTATTGTGAACTGCACTCAAAAATTTATAAAATCTTATATGAAATAGCAAATTACATGTTCATCCAAGATTATGCATTAAACACCTTCTATTCTAATATAGATGTTTATAGAAAAATTTAATCACAATTTTCCTGCACTGAATTCACTTTAAGGATATCACAGAAAACAAAACATACGATTACTCTATAAAGACTAATTAGTTGCTCAAATATTTTACAACATTATATCTTATTTGTTTATAAATTTTTCTCGCGGAGTCTTTACATCAAATGTATTTGAAAAGTACAGAGTTTACAGTTTTCAGAATTTTGATATCATAAAATTTTAACATAAATAATTTCTCTGTTTTCCATGCAAATATTTGAGGAACAATTTTTCGGAGCTCTGCTACCTGTGGTTGCCGGTTTTACAGCAAGAGCAATTTAAACTCCCTTCAAAATTGCTCCGCCCGTTATCAAAACAAGTTTTCTTCCGAAATCTTCCATAATGTCAAAGCGAAGTGATTGGCGGACGGAAATTAAGCCATCTTCGAGGCGAGGCGAGAAATCTTCGGCGGTCGGTAGAAAACATTTATTTTTTGCATCCCACCCCTTCGCCATTCTTCAAAAACGGGCCGAATAAGCAAATATTCTGTGTCGGCTTCAGACGACATGCAGATTGGAAACAAATTTAGCTGTAGACAGTTGGACAGACGCGTCTGATTCATCGTTTGAATTTTAAAAAAAATATTCATGAAGGGCGTTTTCATATAGGAAGGAATTTTGTTGAGAGGAAACGTCAGCTCCGAGACAAATATTCTCCCTTGAAATTTAAAATAAATCTGATCAGTACGACTGTAGTAAATATTTGCAGAAATGCTGTATGAAAATGAGATTGCATTTTAACCTGTCTTTGAATGTATGCAGCTTTCCATCGCAACAAATATTTTTTTCGTAAATCTAAATTCGCATAATTATTTTTAGTTGTGAATTAACTTTGGAAATTTTGTTTTAGGTTATAAATATATACCATGCATCTCAGAAGGTGCACAAGTGTTCTGTTTGATGTAACGCATAAATGACATTTTAATTCCTGTCATATTTTAAAATTGCTTTTAGCTCGGGATTACATGTATGTGCTAGCTGTATTAAGTAAACATTTGTAAAAACAAATGCATCAGCATATGTGAACCTCTTAATTTTAAAAGGAGACTTCTGTAGTCTTGCTTGAAATTATTATTATATTTCGTTTTAAATTTGTGAAAGTAGATATATCATTTTGTGTAAAAGCGAAACTTCTGCCAATAACAACAACCTTGTAGTAAAGCCTAAAAGTTTCAGTATGATGTAAGAAGGCGACTTCTCCTCAAAAGACTCCTATTAACATCAATTTTGCTTTTCTCTACTAGAGGTAAGAAATTTCCTTTTAAAATCAAGCGACTCATGTAAAACCAATTTCAGGCTCAATCATTAAAGTTCCTCCAGAAAGAATAATAATGAAAAATATCGCAGAAGGAGGAGTTATATATTTAAGGAAGAAATATGAGCCAACGAAACGAGACAGCGGGTGCGAAAAAAAATCAAATTATCAGGAATGGACAAACAACGCACATTGGTACAAAATAAAGCAAACCAGCGGTAATGGGAAAACGAAGCACATAGGTGCAAAGCAAAGCAAACCAGGAAGAAAGAATCAACAGAGCACATTGTTTCAAAACAAAGCAAACCAGCGGGAATTAATAAATAAAGGACATTGGTAAAGCAAAGCAAACTAGAGAGAACGGACAAACAAAACACTGATCCAAAACGAAGCAAGCAAACGGGAAATAAACAAAGCACATTGGTGGAAAACAAAGCAAACCAGCTGGAAAATTCTTCGTCTGACTTCCTCGTACACTTAAATTATGGGGACAAAATGCGGCACATTTTACATTTATCTTCACAATATTATGAAGAGAATCGGGTGCGTATTTTAGGACAATTCCCTTTGACCAATTGGTTCCAAAACTCGATGCAGATCTACAATTTTTATGTAAGGACTCCATACTAAATATCATTTTCCCAGCTCGTTCCGTTGCTGAGTTATTATGTTTGCAGATACATATAATTTAAAGAATGATTTGTTCGGACTCAGTGAGGTCTAAAATATGGAGATGCATTAGGTTTTCGAGGTAGAATATTTTGAAGATTTCAATACTTTCTCGTTACCTTCTTTTTATACGAGACAAACATAATAAAATGTAAATGTTGAAAACCATTGGAGAATTCTATTTCAATATCCTTGCCTAAATGTTTTGTATGCTACTCAGACATGCAAATAGTGTTTGATTCTCAGTCGCAAATATATTTTTTCAGTTTCTCTTCAGTTCATACAAATTATTGGTTTCATTTTCAAATAAAAAATTAGAAATAGACATTCCAAACCGAAAAGTCTTTCTTCAATGATATTATTCAAATAATTTCCAATTCTGTCACTAGAAAATTCAGAATCAAAGCTAAACAACAAATATTATGTATATTTATTAAACTCTTTTCTGCATCAAAATTTTTCTGCCGAAAACTTACTTATATGAATAATTTGCGTAATATAGATATTGTATTTATTTCCAAGAAATGAACACGAATATAATATGATACATTGAAATAATAATTGACCCATCGAAGCGAGGGCTATGTTTTAACTCAACCATTGATCACTTTTCTGTTTGTGAATTTGTTTGTTACTCGATTACGACCAAACGGGTTGTCCAGAAAGCGATTAAGACTAAAAGGGATTTCGACTCATCCCGTTTCATAAAAAGCTGATAACGATATGAAACTTTCATCAAGCTTTTAATATGCATGATATACATGCATTTTCGTAAAAATGCCATTAATATTCGGAAAGATATAAAGGTTTCTTTAAAAAATTCAAAATTTTTCCACATGTTTTTTGTTTACAACATGCAGTGTTTTCAACCACATTATACGAAGCGAAACCTCTAGAATACTTGACAATATTTTAGAAAAGCATTCTATTGAAATTCGAAGTAAATGCATTGGGAAAAAAGGAAATATGAGCATTCCTGCAACTTATGCACAATTGGCTAGATAGCAATGGATCTCGTGGTTTCATTTCCTATCTTAGTGGTGATACAAGCGATGCAAAAACATAGAATCTTCTCTCCAAATTTTAACACAATATTGTTATTTGTATTTATTGGAAATAAATATTTATTGCAGAGACATGATTATAAACTTTTTCACACCAAGTTGTAAGACTTATTCTATAATTAAAAACAGAATTTTACAACTGAAATCAAAGTTACTTTTGTTCCTATGATCTTTTGCCCTAAATAACATTGATAAAAGTATTTTATATTATATTTTAATTTTTACGTCCGTTTTCTTAAATATTTATTAACCAAAAGGATATACTTTTTTCCATATGTATTTCAAAAATTGCTTCTAATAAAACATTAATTTATTAATATATCAAAGTAAAAAAATAAAAAGATTATAATTTATACATCTGTTTATTTTACTTTCTTATTTACCTGCCAGATTCATATAGTGCAATTCATGAAAAATGATGTTAAGGAAATAAATTGTAGATCTTACAGAAATGACATCATAATGATGCATCACGGCCGCAAAGGCGAAGAATATATCATGTATTGTTAATGGGGCTCATCTGAGATTAATCATCAACTAAAAATGCGAATGAGCCTTATGTTATTTTATCGAATATACCTCTGCTACCGTGGAAAGAATGTCATAATAAATCACTAGTCGTGGCAGAAGAAACTAGATGTGGATCTAATTTTTTGCCTTGTTTACTACACATGTATCAGAAATAATTCAAAGGTCAGTAAAAGACAAAATAGTTTAAAAGTTGAGCAAAATAGAGAACTTGCGTCAAAAGCATATATTTGATCAATTGACTTGCCATTACTGAAATTCTAGGGAAGCGAGTAATCGCCATAACATAATATTTTCATATAATTTTTCCTAGTATTACAGCAAATAGTGAAACCTCGCAATCCGTTCATCGATTCTCAATGGAACAAGTGCATATTGTCGACAAATATTTCGGCGAGATTCGATTAGTAGGTTAATTAATACGATACCACTGACTATTTATTTTTCAAAAATACCCACACAGGAAAGAAATTGAAATAATATAAGCACGCCTAAATATGTATTAAAACTGAACGAATAGAAATACATTTACAATTAAAGAATATATCAAATTCTCCGAAACAATTCTAATTTAGACTTAGTTTTCGGTTAGGAATTTTCGTTGAATATTTTGCACGTTTTTTTTTCCTATTATTATTTTTTTATTTTTTGTCAATACGGGTGTCATTTTCTCGATTTACGATTTAGTTTTCTTCTGTTTATTAGGAATTTCAGAAATGCTGGCTAAAAGTCTGATTTGTGAACTACTACTATCGTTCAAGCTTATTTTCGTCTCAGTTTTGACTTAAAGGAAAGGCTTTATGAAATGTGCAAATTGGCAATCAGTTCCTGACGAAATGAATAGTAACTATTTTAAATATTAAAGCGAGGTTAAAACAATTTTAAGGCCAGAAACAACAGAAATTCCAGGAACTAATAAATATATCTAGAATGGGAAAGCATTTGAAGATAAACGTCCTAAATGTAGTAGTATCCATATTGTGAGCGTCTATTTGCAGCACAGAGAGTCACAAATAAAGCCTAGATTTGCAAAATTACTGCACTCCAGATTCTTCTCAGAATGAAAAAATTTTCGACATTACCTTTTCATTTGAAACACATGCCAAAAATTCGGCAAATGAAAGTAAAGAGGTAATAATGCAGTGTAAAACAGCTCTTCATCAAATTTTAGTCCAATGAGAAAAATTTTATTCAAATTCTAGACAATTTTCATACATTCGCGTGCTTAAAAAATGAAGAACATGAAAGGTTAAGGTAATGAGTTTTTGGTCCCCCAAAACGTTCTTCCATATCCGCATGTTTCGTGATCTGCGTAATAATAAGCTTCGATTTAGACATACCTAATTTGGTACATATATAATTTTGATAATTGTAATAAGTTGGGATCATCTAGCTAAAATAAAGCGAACGTTTTTGATAAACACTGTCAAGAAGTAGCATGATATCTTAGATATTTCTGAAAAATAATTATGAAACAGGTAATTCTCTAAGTTTGTTTTTCTCCAACACACTTGTTATAACAGCATATTTCATTTGAATATTCATAGAAGTAGGGAGACATGAGCTTTGGGTAGTAAAACACTCCAGTATCTCCATATCGCCATCCCTTTAAGCAGTCTCTTAATAAGAAACAGTCTGGATATTTTGAAATATCTTTTAAGGTCATATTCTTAAATAAAATAGTAATTGATACATTTCGTTTTTCAGTTATTTTGCGGGGGGGAGGATTTCAGATAATTTCAGATTTTTCTCTTTCATATAAAGATGAAATGGCACGATTAAAGTGTACTTTTTCTGAAGTTTCATCTGATGAAGACTGTATTATTGAGGAAAGTGAAAATACTTCTGATGAATAATTTACTAATTATGACTCAACTACGGAATGTGAGGATTCAGCTACTGGGCTGTTGCTGTACAGGACTTTAACAGTATGCTTGAGAACATAAGCGTTTTAACTCTTGGAAATTTTTTCTCATAAAATTTGAAGCAGTTGATCAGAAATATTGTGAAAAACTTCCCATCGATACAATTTTGTCAGAAGATCCAAAACACCTATTGAATCTTGGTCATTTTTAGTGAATAGTTGAATGATTCGACATTTAGTAATATGTTCTATTGCGTATATTAGGTTCGTAGAAAATGTTTTAAGAAAGCATACACAAAAAAGACTTACAGAGCTAAATAGCATAAATAGACTTAAATAGTCACAATTAGATATAAAAATTCATATATAATCAGAAAGTTTTGAAAATAATAATTTTTTAAAAGAGTTTTAATAAAAATTTTAATGTTAAGAAAAACAGCATAATTGAAAAATATGGGACATATTTCATTTTAATTTCACATACGTACTTCTCAAACTTTCTACAATGTAATAGACAGCAGCATAAAATTTATTTTGATAAATAAATATTTTATGAACATTCAAAGTTGGCGTCATTGATTTTTCGCCAAAATTATCCTATGTTTCGAGCTGAAAGTTATTGTAAAATATGACTAAGTAAAGTTATCATAAAATCTGCAGGCTATTACACCCAACAAAGGTTTATGCTACATGTGTACCAAATTTCAATGAATTTTAATGAATTGTTTTGGAGATATCACTTTCTCGTGGACTAATTTTACAGAAATTTTCATTTTTAGAAAACGTATCTACAAAATATAATAACACATTATTTCAAATAAATATCAAGGAATAAAATATTCAAGGAATGAGAAAAAAAAACAACTACTGTTTTAGAATCTTAAAAGTTACGGCTTCATTTTTAGACCATAAAAATTTTTTGTAATTCTTCTTCAAAAATTGCTTTTTCAACCTACTCGGATACCTTAAAGGAAAAATATTGCAGATGAAAAGATCTTGGAAGTGTAACTATGTTGGAAAGCAAAGCTTTTTTTGGGATACTTTAAATAAGAAACTCTCAATTTTTATTTGATTCGGATTATTAAATTGTATTTTCAGTGTATCGAATAGTTATTGATTAAACTTGACATTTATTTCGTAATCTGATGGCTTATAAGAAGATTCTATATTGAGGTGAGTGACTTCTTGTGCGTCCACTCGTGCAGGTTAAAAACAAGCGCATTCTGGCGAGTTAAAAATGATTTATGCATAGTTTTTAACGGAATAAAATGATAGTTACTTGACTTTTGCTTCGAAGTTTGTTTTATTAAGTAAAACAAATAGTAATAACTGGTGACATAACACAAATAGTAATTTTGCTAGAATACGTAAGGAACTGTTTTATAAAATTCGGCGATAAAATACGTAATTTTTAATGCGTCAAAAAAAAATATGACAGGAGGTTGTATTTTCAAACAGTCGTTGATGTTAAAGGCATAGGAATACTTTACTCGCGTGACTCTTGTTTCTCGTAAGTTTTTAGGTTTAAGTAAGTTTTTTTATAAATTCTGTTATTACCCTTTATCTCTAAAATAAATATTATTTAAGTTTTTGATGTAGTTACCGAGACATAGAGGATCGCGTCACCAATTCATGCGTATTTTTGTCCAACTTTGCGACTCAGTAGTCGCTGAACTACAATTCCGATCCTCAATTTTTTTTTGTAACTTCTGTTGTTACCCTTTATCCCTAAAATAAAATATTAATTATGTTTTTAACATATGTAGTTATCGAGATATAGAGGATCTCCCATACCAAGTTTTGTGGCGTTTTGGAGTGTGAATCAAATTCCTTCTTGAGACTCCAATGGGAGGAACGTAGTCCTAAGTTAAAATCGCTCAAATACCAGAACAAAATGGTTAAAGGAAAAACGAAAGTGGAAACGTCTTAAGCAGCTTACATAAGTGTGCTCCCTCTTTTCATGAAGCAAGTATTTTTAAATATCTCCAGTGCAAGTTATATATTAGTTTACTAAAGTTAAAAGCCCTAATCTCTCAGATTTGCAGCAATAAGATGGTGACAATCAAAATCAGAAACATTCGGCAATATTGACAGTGTCCATCAAAGAGGAGTACAAGATTGGTTGTTTGATTTCAGTTAAATGGTTCCAGGGTCAAATACGATCAAATTCAGCCAAGAAGGGTACAAAGTCTAGTTATCAAAGGCGACCACGTTACGCCAATAGATGCCTCATCTGGTGGCACATGGGATCTGTTTACACATGACCTACGTCTATCTGTTGGAATTGAGAGCAAAATTTACTGTTAAATTTAACACAACATTTGTTGAGCATTTTGATGAGTTTAGGAGTAATTGGAAATTATAATTTTATTTTAAAGTAAACAATTTCCAATATGCATTGTGTTAAAAAAGTATCCCTACGCAGCTGTATCCAGAAATAAAAGCTTGATTTGTCACACAAAATCTTTTGTGAAGGAAACGAAAATAAGCACATTGGTTCGACACATATACATATATTATTTATGAGTATTATAAAGAAAGAATATTGAGATAATTGAAGAATAAATTTAAGGAAACAAAAAATGTCATTGATGAGGAACAAAAAAAGCTTCCGAATTGTATTTTATATCGTTTATGAAAAGATCTTTTTTATAATAAACAAGTTGTATTTAATTGTCGGACGCCCTTATTTGACTTTTATTTCTACTCTCAAACGTTGTGGAATGAATCTTACGAGTATTCTTTTTTGTTGTTTCGGAGAAATGTTAATTGAAATGCCCTAAATGGCACTTTGTACTTAAACCTTGTTCTAAATGTCATATGTTTTGAGCTCACGACACATTTCTTCCCATAAATGTTTTATGGGAATTAAGTCGGGAGACAGGGTCGACTATAAAATTGCTGTTTAACATGATAGAGCCACCATTCTTGACAAATCTTGGAGGTGTATTTAGGATCGTTGCCCTGATGGAATGTAAATGCAGTTGCAAAGAACATTTTTTCTGCACTAGTTAAAACGTTTTGCTTTACAATGTTATGATACATGTACCTATCCATATTTCTTCCATAAAAACTAAATTGCGGACACCAGCAACACTTATACACACCCACACCATGACGCCCTCTCCATTGTTCTTGAGAGTCCCACATAAATAATTAGTTAGCATCTTCTGATTTGGTTTTATCCAGACCATAACTCCACCATCTGACTCATGGATATTAAATTTTGATTCAACTTTAAAAAGGACCGATTTCCAGAAAAATAAGGGCTGACTTAGACGGTTCTTTTCAAACACGAAGAGCTTTCTCCGCTACAGAGAAAGTGCTTCTTACTAGCCGTAAGTCCATTGTAACCTCCTTTTGTAATGACATTTCTCGTCGGTTGAGGTGTCGTTTCATGTTATAATCAGCTTTTAGGTCAGCTGCGATTTGAGGGGCCCTTATTCGTGGATTTTCTTGAATCTTACCCATGATATTTCTTTGACGCAAGTTGTTTAGCTGCGGAGGTTTTTGGGATCGATTTCTATCATAATATATTATATTGCAGACGTCGCCTTATTAACGATTTAACCGATTTTTTCATAGATAATCCATCATTTCTGAACTGAACCACCAACTTAGGAATAGTTTAGGAACATCCTTTTTAATACAAGGAAGTACAAACTAGAATTAAACAACTGGTTCTGTCATATTTTCACGACACATAAGTGCGCTCCAGTTTCGAAAACTGCAGAGTACCTATGTGTCTGTATATACATAGGTACTGTGGATCACTTATAGAAGACTTCAGAAATAATTTTCGTATTGCGTACGGAAACTTTTTTGCATGACATTTCGCAATATCTTCCATCTTCTATATCTAACATCGCTGCGATTTGTAAAGGCAGACATTTATTATAAACTCATTTTAAAGACTCAAATTGAGCATATTTCAGTAGTTTCTGAAGGTGTAAAGGAAAGATTAGAAATTATGCTAATTTATTAGCAACATTGGCTTCCGCACGGAAACTTTTTTTACCCTCTGTATCACGCAAAAATTTGATAGACTTGAGTAGAGAAGCCTCGAGCAGATTACTCGTATATGAAATTTTGCTTTCTAATTATTTATAACAATATATACTATTTTACTTAAGTCAATATATGATTTTTTAAATGTTTGATAATTTTAATCGCAGAGTATGATTGACAATTGTGCATATTTTTCTTAAATTTCCATTTAATTCTGCCACGAGAAGTCATAAAAAATAAAGTATCTAGACGTAATATATGTATAACTAAACCAAGAGATTTTTTAAAATTGTGCCTAATATTTATTGAAATTTATACACATTCTTTATAGTATATAAATTTTATGACAAAAACTCTATTATTCATGAAAATAAATTCGTAACTGAGAAATTAATTCTTTAAATTAATTTCTCAAAATATTAAATGGCAAAATCGTCACAGAAGAGTTTTCGTTTTTTTTTTTTTCGAGTTAACTTTCGGATGAAATTACATTTTGTAACAAATATCGAGAGAGTTGTTACGACAAAAATATTATTCTTAAGTTACTTTATTTATTCTATAGTTTGAAAGAACTGCATTCGAAACACAGAATTAATTCCACTTGAAAAGTTGATACTAAAATATTTGATAATTCCTATAAACGACAAATGTTATTCTTTCTAGATCGCAACTAATTCTCTTTAAATGAGTCGATTTCGTGTGCTTTCAAGCTTTCATAAGTAGGACATATTTATCCTCTGGAGATCAATGAGAAATACCGGATTAAGTTTTAATTAGAAGACTATTGTAGTGCCATCATAAAGATTAAGCACTGAAATTAAGTTCTTAGCTACGGCAAACGTCGCTTTAAGAAGCTTTGATGGAATCACATCTTTCAGGAGAATTCACTTTTTTTTATGGGAGAAAAGTGATATTTAACACGTTGAAAATGAGTAATTAATTTCTTATGTTTATTTTGTTGAATACGTCTCTCTCCAAAGATTAGTTCAAAATATAAGTTGTTTATATTTATAATTTCATTTTTAGTATTTCTTTTCTACATTTGAATATAATAGCTTCCGTTCGTCATTAAAATCGGATGGTTTCAGGTAAACAAGAATTTCGAATAATTTGTGACGAAATTTTAATGAGGGATTATTATTATTTAATTAAGTAATTGTACCTATTTTAATAATATGTTTACGAAGCTTATATGTTGTTTGTATTATATCTTCCTACGCAGTCTTTCTTCCAAACCTA
>BGPR01003325.1:18382-87774 GCA_013235015.1 Araneus ventricosus | reverse complement strand
TGTAGAGCGCTTTGAACTATTTTTGCCTCAATCATATCACATGACGAAATTTACAGACAGTATTCTAGAATATAAACATTATTCATGCTAGAAATACAAGAGTAGCGACTTTTAAAAGGTGACAAAACTGTTTCTGAGAAATCCTAGAAGTGGTTTTGCCTTTAATATCTCCTGATCTAGTACATTTAAGCAAGTTCATGACCGAAGACACCTAGGAGTGCACCAAAGAGCACATTGGTAGCACGTGAGGTAGAAGTCTGATAATTCTAATATATGGGCATAGATTGTATCCCCGGGGAACTTTCAGGAGAAACAGACCCACATGTGTATTTTTCTTGAAGGAAAGCCATAAAAATTTACAAAATCTAGTCCAATGGCAGAAATAATCGATAAATCCTTCATCATTCTACCAGTTCATCAAAATAAAATCTGGTTAAGATTGCAGTCTGAAGATTGAACTCATTACCTTCTACAGGGGCGTGATTATTTGCGGATGGTGCCTGTACACACTTGAATGATTCCGAATATCCACCTGAACTTCTGTGAATATGGAGAATTCTGCAGAAAGTGTGTGAGCAAGCTTTGTCTCAATGTATATTATCTACAAATAAAGATATTTCACTTATTATTAACTTGCCATTTCTGCATCTTCGTGTATTCTCCGGCAACTAGATGGTGTTTTCAGTCACACCTCTCTATGTGATTCTGACTTTTTATAGTGTTTTATACCAATCCCAAAGGTTTAAACTCTGAATTTTGAATCATACTTTATAACTTTCTTTTATTCTAATTTGATGATCCCGATTCTAATTTCCGTTTGCCTTTCTTTTCTTTTTATTAACTAACCCAATATAAAAGCCAATTTTCTAGGTTATAAAAGTATTTAACGAAGTATGACATTATTCCTGCAGGAATCAGATTTTGAAGGAAATGAGAAAGTATGGGAGCTATGTTTTTCTGACTAATTTTCAAGTTACAAAACTTAAAACTATTGTAACGTTTCCAAATTTATCGAGATTTACAAAACATACTTTTTCACGAATACAGGCGCCGTGATCTGAAGAAAACTTAACTCGACAGAGTTGAAGCTCTTGAAGTGACTATTTTCTTTATCGACCGTAGATAATTCCATCCTTAATCCATAATAAAACATCGCAATTCATGCTATTACCAATTTAATGGAAAATAACATGAGATAGACCTCTTGCAACTCTAGAACATGAAAACAATGTAGGCACTCGTAGAAGGCAATCGCTGCAAACATTCATACGGGCTTGAGATCTAGTTATTTAATGTCATTTAACTCAAGGTAGCCATAATGTCTAAGGATCTGACAGAATCGCTAACAGTCACCTTAATGGGATTTCGTGCTCCTACCTGATGAAATGCGGTTGCCTAGCAGGTATGTGGTGTCAGGTTTTTTTTAGTGCTGGCATATGGGGAAAGTCTGAAAGCAACATGCTTCTTTCCGGTAGATATCTCAGTGCACAAATCATTAGAGTAACAATTCTCAGTTAACATTCCAGTGAATCCTAAGAAAAATTAGCAACACAAAACACAGAAAACAGCCCAACATACTGTGGTATGGTTACAACTGTAATTCTCATTGTAACTCTGGTTGTAATACATTATCAATTTTTCTTTAACGTCGTATCGAACAACACGAAAAGCCTCGAATCATGTGGTAGGGCTGAAACTGTATGCAGCAATGCAACTCGAGGTAACACTCTACCCTTTCATTGCACTCATCGGATAACCCCTTTTGTATATATTTTATATTATATTCGGATTATAACTCTCTATGTATCATTATGTCCTTCTATGTTTATGTATAATGTTTTATGTATAGTCGAGTTCCCCTTTTTCGTGTTTTTTATATCTCTTAATGTATTTTTTACTTTTGCTTTTCAATAAAGTTTAACACATACCCATCCAACAGACAAGGAGTCGCCTATGCTCCGAGTTCTTGGGATTGCTGTGGTGTTAGTGCACACATGGTTATGCCAATTTCCATCCTCCACTTAAAAACGATTAATTATTAATCGATCTTTCTGCTATTTGGGGAAAACAAATTTGAATAGTTTCAATAATCTCTTTGATTATACATATTCTTTATTTGTTAGTTCACTTGTTGAATATGTCGTAAGGATATTTTGAAACTTAAGAAATCTTAAAAATTGCAAATGTGTTTAATTGCATATTTTTTAATCAATTTATAAAATATTAGATAATTTAAAGACATATAAAATTTACTTTATTTATTACAATGTTTATGTGTTCTATATGGTATTAAAATTTGCTTTCTTTCTGATAATGCATATGTGTTCGACATTGTGTTTTGGCACTTATCGGAGCTTAGTCTCTAAATTGTAGGATTATAGTTTGCAGTCTTCCACTTAATAATTTAAGATAATATTCATGTTATTCGAGGCATATTTTACATAAATTTGAATTCTTTTATAGCGTCTTAGAACTCAAAGATTATATGGTATTAAAATTTGCTTTCTTTCTGATAATGCATATGTGTTCGACATTGTGTTTTGGCACTTATCGGAGCTTAGTCTCCAAATTGTAGGATTATAGTTTGCTTAATAATTTAAGATAATATTCATGTTATTCGAGGCATATTTTACATATATTTGAATTCTTTTATAGCGTCTTAGAACTCAAAGAATATTTAGTTATGCAGCATAATTTCGATTTAAAATTGAAATTAATTTCAGATATTTAACCACCGAAAAGATGAAAAAAGCAAATTGTGGATATGCTCTCCATAGCATTTATTTAGATATATAATTGGTTATTGATTGCGAATATTTATTAAATACATTTATTTTTTATTTATGTTGAATAAAATTTAAATTGTTGTTTCAGATTTTTCATCTGTTATTGAGTTGTTCAAATATTTTTGTTGGGCGCACATCTGGAATTAAGAATAGCTGCGTAATTTATTTATTTTTCAAGACATAATTTTAACTGCAATTGGCATAAATAAATTGAAAAAATACAATAATTTTGACATGATTGTTGGAATGGATTTGAAACTTTCTAAAATAAGAGGTTTAAATCAGGATACTGTAATGACTTTTTTCCATTTTAAGAAAAAAATACTCATTTATTAAATGCAATTAAATTACATAAATTCATTTTCATCTAGCAGTTCAGAGGAATTTCTAATTTTAACTTAAAATGATGATACGTCTTTAATCATTTTTATGATTCATATTAAGATTCATGCTTTCATCATCGTTAAAAATTTTCTCATTATCCCAATTAAATTTGCTATTATTCTCATTGGTTCTCGAGTGAATAGACTCAATCTTGATTAAAAGAAAATAATACCAAAGGAAAGTTAATGACAACCATTGTATCAACTTTTTAACAACCAAAAGCACAATTCGATACAGAGAACATGTTTCCATACCGTAAATGATCGATATTAGAAAGTGCAATAATACTCAACAGAATTTAATCGGATATGGCACGTAATATATAAATAATCCAATACAAATAAAATTCTATCATCTATTAATTATTATTAAAAATTAATTCTATATTCTATCATTGATGATTATTTTTCTAATAAATAATTCATGAATATATTTCTCTGACCTTCCTGAAGATAGTATGAAGATAAAAATGTACCCAATAATTCTATAATAAAATAATTGCCAAATACCTTTCACTATCTTGAAACATTTTACTCTATTAATTAATTAAAAGTTTTGCATTTAACTTTCCTAGCGGCGCAAACGTCTTTTTCCGTTCTTCATGTTCATTAAAAAGCAGATGCCCCGTATTTATATGTATATTTTCTTAAACAACCATGGATAAAGTATTCTTAAGATTTCAGAGATATAATTAAATTCTAAAAAGATCGATTCCTTTATTTTAAAAGGTAAGTTTTCTAACCTGACAGCTAAACGATCAAAATAATTGAATGCTTGGAGGGTTAATTTCTGTAAATTTTATTTCAAGGGTATGCAAAATCGTGACTCCAAAGTTTCGTATCTCAGCATTTAAACTCATCTTTAAGTTGAATCAGGTATTTAATCCTTTGTTTTTCTGTTTGCCATCTGAATATTCAAGTATCTATTTTCGAAAATTCTGCTAATCGTGGTATACATCAGGTTCCTCTGCAAGGTAAATATTAAACTCCCGGAAAAATTGCTCCGTCTGTTATCAAAACAAATTTTCTTCCAAAATATTCTTTAATGTAAAATAAAAATGATTGGCGGACGGAAATTAAGTCATCGGCGGAGCAAAGCGAGAAATCTTTGGTGGCGGGTGGAAAACATTTATTTTTTCATTCTCCCCTTGAATTTTCTCCAAAAAAAAGTACTGAGTAAGTAAATATTTTGTCTCGTGCTTCAGACGACATGCAGATAGGATACAAATTTCCTTGTGGAGTGTTCCACAGACTTGTCAGATCCATCTTCTACAAAAATGGTTTCTGAAACATTTCTGACGGATGCTTTCGTATACGAAGGAATTTCGTTGAGAGGTAGATTAAACGACATATATATATATATATATATATATATATATATATATATAGAGAGAGAGAGAGAGAGAGAGAGATTTTCAATACATACCTATATTAATCTAAAAACTAAAATTTAAATCAAATTACCTTATCAATATTCATACAAATGAAATACAGAAGATAGCTTTATTATAGAAAATTACTACTATAAAAAAGACAACCCAGAATTGGAATTCCAACAATCAAGTGCCAATCAGCCTTGGGAACCGATAATGTCTAATTTTATATATATATATAAGAGGCGAAACATAATAGGAAAACAATAAAATAAATTACAAACATTCATATCAAATTCGAAAGGATATGATAAAAACGAAAAGTATATCCAAGTAAAGACAAAAACGCGAATAGTAACAGATGGAAAAATACATAAATATATCACAAACACAATGAATGCGCTAAAAGCTGCAAGTCCACAAGCACTGTGGTAGATAGAGTATAAATCGAAAAATGAAAGAGTATAAAATGTGAAATGAAGAACGCAGTAAAAGCACAATAACGTTTCTTCAGGGGATGAAGTATTTGTGAATTGCTAAATATAAAAAGTTTGACATTTTCTTGCAATCAGTTATGCCACAAGACATAAAACACGGATTTTCATCCCTAATGCCAAACCAACCAAAAAACAGAGAGAGGAGTTTTGAATAATTAAAACAGAATTACGACGTGATAACATTAGAGAAAAGTAAGAAAAAATATTTTACGTACCAGAAGGACGGATGTTGACATGGCACTGTATGTGGAGGGTCACGGTACAAACTGGCGTTGAAGGGGTGTGAACAGGGTGTCAAGTAACAGTCTTCGCGCTTAACTTTGGCTGTTGCCAGGGGAGTGTAGTATATTGTGAACGATGAAGATTAAATGGAAGAGCGATAACGATAGATAGCGTACAGAAATAGTGGAAGAAATCAGTAAAAATTGAGAGACCAGTAAAATATGTTTAAAAGATGCGTTTTCGAGGTAAAATATCAGACATTACCAACTTGAGTGACCCTACCACGAAGATTATACTTCGCGTCGGCATCTCTCTGATAAGCAATCCTTTACTTACATCTTAAATCCATTAATCAGAGGTTCGTAAAGTGTGGGGGGGAATTTTATTAAATTTCAGGCTATTTCTTAAGAACATGATTTGCTTTTTGGCAGAATTAGTGTTGTTGCAAATTTTTAATTGCAATTTAAAGATAAAGTTATTGAATATGCAGTAGTTGATGAGGTCTTCCCAGAAAGTTAGTGGGATTTTAAAGAGATTTTTAAGATCATAGAAGTAGTTCATTAGTGCCTCTTGTAATTTATTTATTGGAATACTTGTGAAAAGATCTTGAAAGTCGTAGGTTTCTATTGTATCATTTTTGTTATTATTAAGGAATTCAATTACTTTGTTATTGTATTTTATAATCCATGTAAAACTTTTATGTTCAATATGATTTAGGATGATATTAAGATGTTTTTAAAAAATGGTTCCAGGTTTGTTCATGTAGGTATTAGTGCCGCAGGTGATATATCTGAATTTAATTGGCTGTTTTAATAGTTCAAATTTGTAGTTGTAATTTTCTGAATTGTTTGTCAGAAAATTGAAGTGCTTTTTTTCAGTGAGTTCAGTTTTAATAAGAGAAATCGATTCTGTAGCAACCAGCAAAGTTCCCGTTGAGGCAACATAAAAGTGAATTCGAAACCTAAAAAAGCCAAAGAAAAAAAGTCAAGAGCACAAAGGCGAACCATGGATGAGATTGAAAGGGAAAGAAGAAGAACAGGAGCATCCGAAAATCCAGTTTTAGCTATATTCTAAGACAGAAAGAATAGATATTCCTCTTCGTCATTATGTCATGTAATTGTACGCGATGAGCGAATTTTAGTTCTTTCTAAAACTATTTGGTGTGCATCCCGTCCTGTGTTTGTCTAATTTTTTCTTTCATTTTCTGTTTCTATTCTCTTTTTTATCTTTTTTTCGTTAATAATGGAACTCTCAGAGTAGAGAAGTAAGCAAAAGAGAATAAAAACCAACATACGAATTTTTAAAATAATTTTAGAGAGTTCTGCAACCCTACAGACGTAAAGGTAAATTTAGGTAAGGTCTATTTTTAGGTAAAGCTTATTAATACGCACAAAGCTAAAAGGAAATAATTCAGTATTCTGGTTCAATGTTAGGCTATTTTCTTGTTATACCTTAAATTTTCATTTTCTCAAGTTGCCCTTCCATTCCTTATCAAGTCGATAGTTGCAACTATCTGTAAATGAAACTGAATAACAGTATGTGTCGTTGAAAATTTATTTTCAATCCGTGGTGATTGGTTGACATACTACTTGACAAATATATGCATTTCGCTGTTTTTCTGCGTTGAATAAATTTGCATTTCTACAATAAATATCTCCATATCAATTTGTGCTTAGCCCTTGAAATTTAAAAATTATCATATCTCTGTAAGTTTTGCAGGCAGAATTGTGAAACTTAGTTATGCATAGATGAATGTACGAGGAACATTTCACTCATTGACGCTTTTGTTCTATGGGGCACGTATAAAAATTTAATTTTCTGAACATTTATTTTCAACTTCCTAGAAGCCAATTTGTTCTCACAAAAATTCTTACCTTATTTTATGAAACTTGGTGATTGGAAGTATATGTCTAAAATCAATATTTAAGGAAATAAACGCTTCTTCCATCTTTCTGGGACACCCTGTATATACATATAATCAACCTCTATGCTTTATTACATTTGACAGATCCTCTTCTAACTAAATCTGTCTGAAAGTTTCCAATAATCATGACGTTGAAATTCATTATTAATTCTTTTTTTAATTTCTGTAACTATAATTATTCATTGCAGACACATGAATGATGAATCCTTTTACAGTCATTTCTAGCAAATGATGCTTTAAAAATACGATGAAGAGGAAATGAAGTCTTTTTTGGTATTTCCATTTAATACTAATGCATTCGAAACAAACTTCATGTGTTGATTTACATATTCCAAATCTGCTTTTCAGGCATAAGGGGCATTCCGAGACATTTCACGATACCATCGTTTCTAATAACGGATATTTGACAAGTCGAATTTCGAGGTATGCCAAAACTTAGTTTTAAAACTGTCACGAAATCCGATAAATTCCACTTCATTCGAAAGCCCTCAAACTAAACGAGGTGGAAAAAGAAAGAAAAGGATGGAGATTCGAAAGTTCTGTTCTTCCCTACCTTTGACAACTACATCGAGTGACAAAGACACATTTATCTTTTCAACTGAAATACCGTTTCGGCTTCAACACACAAACACCAATTCCACGTCGTAATATATTTCAAAAGTCGCCGTTTGAGATTCGTCAAAATTGGAGCAGCAATATTGGCGGAGAGACATCCAGCTTCAACCCGTCTTCACAAAACCATTTGCATAATCATTGAACTAATGCGGATTGTCATCTGTTGATGGTCAACACCTGAAAGGCAAGAGCGAGAGAGAGGGTAACAGGACCAACCGGGATTTAAAACGTTTTACCGTTTGTCGATTCTTTGCATGCCACTATTTTAATAAAGTATCGAAAGCCTCAGAGAGAGGCGGCTGCTCTTTGCTGTAGTCATGAGAGTGATAGAAGATTGTTAATTTAAATACAGTGTTACACGGCAGATCTTTGGTGTGACACATGCGGCTTAATATAATTACCGGAATTAAGATAAAGTGGTTGGTGCTAATCAGTATTTTGAAAACGGAATGTCAGGTATCTGAAAATAATCAAATTTTCAAGAAATATATTAGAAGTTTAACTGAATTTGAAAATTTGCTATCCGAAATTAAGTGAAAGTAAAGTAAGATTTTGAAACTCAATCATTATAAGATCTCAGTCTCGATGGGAGTTAGAAGCACAGAATTATCGAAAGGAATTTTCACGGCAATAAGCCATATAATTGCTGATAGAATGCTTAATAATGTACAGTCTCACTCTGTTTTAGTGTAAAGAAAAGTTGGTTAGAGACAAAATGATGAGGAATGAAGTATTAGTGATTCCGTAATTCATGTTACGTTGCTATATTTTTGGAAATCTTCTTGCCATAGTAATTCAGTATCAACTTCTCAAAAAATGAAATTTCTTTTAACTTTCTGATTAACACTTAAATCTAGATAATTTCTGCTACATTAAAATTAAAATTAAATTTTATTTGGTTACTATACTGTTTGTATTATATTTTTAACTCCATAAATCTTAATGTTTGGTAGAAACATTAAATGTACTTTTTCTTTAGAAAAATATTATTGTTGCATTCATTTTTCCCATTAAAAATGTGAATGAAGTGGATATGTTATTCAGTTAAAATTTCCTGATGTAAATCACAAAAAAATCTGATTCACTTAAATAAGCATCATTTCACACGATACTATGCAACGTTAAACGGATTTCGTAGTCACTGCAATGAGCTACCTACTGATGAGTTTTCAGTAACTTGTCCTACGAAGGAGTTGCGACATGACATAGAGTAGAATCAATGTTAACAAATGCGTTTACATTCGAAAGTTGACTTTCCACCGAAAAGCGCTCGTACATACGTGTGAAAAAGCTGTAAAAAAATGTAAATTGTTGTGTTTAATGTAAAGAAATCTATAACCGTTTCTTACTAATGCTGTGCATTTCAAATTCATATCTGCAAATTTAGTATAAATTGTATATGCAAAAACGTGTAAATGTAGACACTAAAGACGTGTAAGAAGGACACTAAAGACACAAAATTAAGAGCACCATAATGACTTTTAAATTTTTTAACTGTTTGAGAAATAGTAGATATTAAGGCTCAAAAATTTTTGAAAACAGAAAAAGATTAATATTTTGAAAAAATTTCCATTTTGATTTATACAAGATTAATTTTGTTTTCAAAATTGAAAAATAATTTAGCCTTTAGTTATTTTTATATTTTCAACTAATCATAAAATTCGAATAAAAGTAACGTATTTTATTAAGTAAAAAACGAATCAGTTTCCTAATTTTCTGGAATCTATACAACGGATTTTTTAAATGCATTGTATTATCGTAAATTAAAATATTTTTATTTGCTAATCTCTTGTGCACTTCAAAGTCAAAAATCTATTTTAAATGCTTAAAGATTAAACAACACAGAAAGAAATACATAGTTTTTTTCTTCCTAAATTCTGTTTTTACCTTAAAATAATATGACAATTTCTAAGAATTTTTTTCCAGTTTATCAAAAATGCAAATTAATTCGACGTCACTTTTAAAAGTGATTCATGAAGATTTTTCTTATTGTTTATTTGCAAGGAAAAGGGCTTTATTAATAAGTTCTTACAAAAATAAATCTAAAGTGGAACGTAAAATGATTTTTTTATACATCGTAGTCTTAATAGTTCGAAATATAATTCCTAATTTGACTAAGAGAAGTTTCAATTGAATTTTAAAGAATATTATAAATACTCAAAATTTCCTAGAAAGTTACTTCTTAGAAATCCCCTTGAACTCATGGAATGATTCTTCTGATCCTAAAATGCAAACACGTGCATTGATTTTCTTTAACCTAACTGAATGGTTTTTTTGTTAGTCTTAGTCTTGCTCCTTTGAAGTTTCATTTAATTTATTCAAATATATAGGAGTAGACGACAAGACTAACTGAAAAAAATAAATATGAACATAGATTTTTAATCAAATTTTCTCATTTGTGTTCATTCACATTTTTTTATTATTTTAACTTAATTTGAATGATTGTCTGCAGGATGTTATTTGATTCTTACAAAAAAAGTATTTGTTTTTCGCTTCTCTTGTCATCTCATTGCAAAAAATAGTATTTAAAATAAAAATTATTTTTTGACAATTTTTATTAATGCTACTTGTTTTAATTTCCTAATGTTGATTCATTTCATTTCTTTACTAAACATAAAGCATCAGTCAACTTAAGGCACCGCAGATAACCGCTTTAGAAATTTGAAAGAATAAACAACTGTAAAGGATGATGCATTACATTGCAATATAATTGCTTGATGTATCAAATTATACTCAAGAAATAGAAAATATTCACATTACATCTCGGAATCTTATTATTAAAAATATAAAAAAATCGTATAAAATCGCATGCAAGTTAGTAATACTTATCATCAAAGTAAATTAAATTTTCCCCATGATATTATATATATAAAAACCAAAACATAACTGTTATATATGAACACACAAGAACAAAGTAAAAAAGACATATCTGAATGCAAATATATATATATATATATATATATAATATAAATCCAAATATAACTAGTATATAATCATACAGAAATAAAGTAAACAAGAATTAAATCTTATATCAAAAAGTCATTATTTGAACAATACATCAATTTTAAATAAAATCTAATAAATTTAAATTACTAAAGATACCATAAACAAAAATAAAGTTTAAACATTATATTTCAACAAGTGAAAAAACACTGTTGTTAAAAATAATGAAATAGGCAATCCAAGTAAATGGAGTTTTCAACAATTAAAATAGCAGCTTGGCTGTGGACAAGCTTTAGCCAGGTTAAATTAATTTTGCTGTACAAGTTGCCTAACAACGGAGTAGCTATAAATTTGCGTCATGTCAAATCGTCTGTACGTAATTAAAAATTAGTAAACTTTAAAAAATTAATAGCAATCGAAGAAAAAGTGTCACAGAAATAAAATTGATGTCATTGAAAAGGTACAATTATGAACTTTAAGATGGTATAAAAATATCTTTTGTCGGACAATTTGCTACGAAGTCACGGCGGAAAAACGGTTTCGGTTAATTTCTAATTAACTGCCTGTTTAATTAAATTTTGGACTTCGAAAAGTTCATAAGTGTCTTCCCCTTGTCTTGAATAACAAGTGTGCAAAATTTGGTTGAAAACAGTCCATTGGTTTAGGAGGAGATGTGGAACATAGCCACATACCCACAAACTCACAAACCCACAATGACTTTTATTTATATAAAGATATATTCAAAACTAGGTGAAACAAATCTATAATCAAAGAAAATGTTAAAGCTGTTACAATTCTAAAGAGGAGGATAATTTTACTAGTATTTTCTTTTGTTAATATTTCACTAAGCGAAACAATCAATCGCATTTTGAAAATAATCTTGAATTACATATACTGCAAACCTAACACCATTTTCTCATGCAATTTTGTTTGGGGCTTTAAATTTAAGTAAATTATCGGAAGGAATAAGTTTCTACTCGAATTTCTGCGAAAAATTCTTTTGGGCTCCAAAAACACAAGAGACTTTCCCCGAAGTCGGGAAAGTGAGTCGTGAACAATCAAAACGATTTTCAAAATTATGCTACGAAATCAGGCATTTGAGTTCCGTATATAAACTGCAGCAAGATTTTGAAAACCCCTTGAATCACCGATAACGAATGCATAGTCATTGGGCATAAGTCACCTACATAATATTAGTGCAGAGGCCCATTCGCATCAAAGCAGCCAGCACCCATTTGTTGAACAGTTGCTGTCAAAGTACCCTAGAAGTGCGATTTACGCTATTTCATTTGTCAACTTACCCCACCAACTGGAAATTTTCTGGACAATATATGCTCTCTACGACAAACGACGACATCCCGGAAAGTTGGATTGCCTTCATTGCGTGATATGACAACCACTGAGTTTCTTTGTTTTTTTTCACCGTTTCGTTAAAGAGTGCAATAATCTTTGATGGTTCGCCTGAAGAGATTGCTTTCGCTAAGATCATTGTAAAGATTTCTGAAGGAGAAAGTTTGCTTCGAGAATTTTATATTGCTAACACGTCAACTGAGAAGGAAGGTCACTTGGAGGTACTTGAGACCTTGATTTTTTTCGATCCTAATTTATAACAAATTTAATGTTTTTTTCAACGTTGTTTGTCTTTGTGATAGATTTTGCAGAAAATGAATCATAAATTGTTTTGGTGATATTCATTTAAAGTAGAATTTCTTAAAAGAGATATAATTTTTATTTATTTCACAAATTTTCATTATCGCTGTATAAGTATACGAAATATTATAATACAGAGACACATTGAATGCATAATAGCAATTATATTAAATTAGTATAATTGAGTTGTGGGAAAAATTTTCGAGAGATAGGATCAGTAGTTCGGATTTTGGAACTTCTTTGTTCCTCATTAAGGACTTTAAAAATGAAATGAATTTTATTTTCTAAGCATACCATTAGTTAATCCGAAAAAAATCCTGAAAATTTAGTTTGATGAAACACGAATGCAAAATTATATATTCATAACACTTAGCAGGGCCACCAAGAGCTGAACTGGACACCGGGGCAAAGTAAAGACATGTGAGCCCCCACCCAAATTATTCCTACACGAAATTTTGCCTTCTAATTATTTTTAATTAATGCATGCGATTTTACTGAAGTCAATGTTTTTTTTTATTTTCTAGCAGCGTTTGGTAACATATGAATATTAGATAATATTATTTTAAACTTTCGATTATTTTAATCACAGAGCATGATTAATTATTTCTAATTCTTTCTTTCTAGATTTTCACATATTTCTACTATTAACAATTGTTGCGAAATAAAATATCTAAACAAAACATATCTAAAACCAAGGGTTATCTATATTTATATCTAATGTTAAATTAAATATTTAAAAGAGAATATGTTTGCGTCAAGAAACTCTTAATCGTAGAAGAAAATTCGTAACTCAGAAATTAAATTCGTGAATTAATTTCTCAGAATAATAAATAACAAAATCTTCAAATCATCGTTCTTGTTTTTCTTGATTTTAACCTTCTGGCGTAATTAGATTCTATAACAAATGTTTATAACATTGTTACGGCAAAAAGATTATGCTTAAGACACGTTATTTAATCTCTAGATTTGTGATAACTATCTTAGAAACACACAATTAATTGTACCTTAAAAGTTTAAGCAAAAATATGTGATAATTCCTACAAATGCCAAATGTTACTTTTTCTAGATCACAACTAATTCTGTTTAAATGAGACAATTTCGTGTGATTTTAACTTTTGTAAATATAAGACATTTATCCTCTGGAGGTCGAGGGAAAATACCGGATTATGTTTTAATTAGAAGACTATTGTAGTGCCATTAAAAAGTTTAAGTCCTGAAATTATCTTCTTAACTACGGCAAACGTCGCTTTAAGAAGCTTTGATGGAGACTCATTAATTTTTTTCATTATTAGACGAAAGTGATATTTAATACCTCGAAAATGAGTAATTAATTTCTTGAGTTTATTTTGCTGAGTACATCTCGCTCCAAAGATTAGTTTAAAAGATATGTTTGTGTATATTCATAGTTGTTGTTTTTAGCTTTTCTGTTTTACATTTTCACATATTTACAACCATTGCTAATTTAAATCTGATGATTTAATATAAACAAGAATTTAAAATATTTCATGGCGAAAACTTAATAAGGGATTACTGTTATTTAATTAACTAATTTTACCTATTCTTGTAGTATGTTTATAAAGTTTATATAATGTTTATTCGATGTCTAGCTACGCGGTCTTTCTTCCAGTCTTAAATCCAAGAAAAATACAATTTATCTTAATTCATTTTTTATTTAAAATTAGAAACAATAATGCTATTATAAAAGAATCAATGAGTAGTAGCTGGTATTAAATGACAAATCTATGTGAGATATATGCATAAAATGTTAGTAGTTTTATGTTTAGCAAAAAAAAATCGTTTAGAAAATCTAAATATAGGTAAAATTTCCTATAATTTAATCAATATTTACGCTAGCTTCAGAAATCTGGACACTTGGAAGGATTTCCATCAAATCGGTAAAAATAACTCAACATAGTATGAAAGTTATTACATTTTCGATAACGTAAGTGAACTACGATTCGCGGCCTGTAAAATATGACCGAACTGCTTCTCAAAAATCCTTGTATTGATAGTGACTTTATTCCCACCTGGTATAGCAAGTTCATGAGCTAAGACACATAGGAATCCACAAAAACCACACATTTATTCAGCATGATGAAGAATGAAGTAGAAGTCTGAAAGCTCCAAAGTTTGGAATTAGATTGCCTTCCTAGAAAACATTCAGGAGACACTGATTCACGTTTGTGTTTCTATTCTTTGAAAACCACAGAAACCTCCAACTGCCAGTGAGACTTTAGAAAACATTGAAAAATCCAGTTTCTCAATGAAATAGTATTCCCACCTGGTCTAGCAAGTTCATGAGCTAAGACGCATTGGAGTGCACAAAAAACTACACATTTAGAACATGATGTAGAATGAAGTAGAAGTCAGAAAGCTCCTAAGTTTGGAGTTGGATTGCTTTCCTGGAGGACTTTCAAGAGACACTGACCCACGTTTGTGTTTCGATTGGGGGAAATCACAGAAACCTCCAACAGCAAGTGACACTTCAGAGATCATTAAAAAATCAAAAAATTGTGTGCCAGTTTCTCAATGTAATAGCTGGTTAAGAAAACAGCCTGAAAATAATACCCCAAACCTTCTACATCTATTGAAGCTTCAGACTCATGCGATTCCTTGACCATTTAACCCCGTCTTTAATAGAAACCCTTGTATTGCTTCATTGTTAAATTCGTGTAATCAACTGTAGGAGAATAGTATGTCATTTTGCGGTATGGCTGTCACAATTGTTTCTCCTGCTCAGTAAAATCAGCAGTAGTTACTGCTGGATTTTAGTAGAACAGTCCTGCTGATAGACATAATGGAATCCATTCAAATAAGGTCAAAATGAAATAAAACATTTTACGCAACATTCCATTCAATACCCACCTGCGTTTTGTATTGTGCTGCATCATTACTTACAAATTATTTCCTCTTGCAAGTAGCGTATATGATTCAAAAGTAACCGTTTTCATCTGCTTCTTCACTCATAGTGGGTCCCACTGGGGCCCCCACGAGTACTTGAATGATAAGCCGCCGGATAAGTAAGCGGGGTATCGCGTCCCTCGTGGATAAAATAATGGATTCACAATAATGGTTGGGCTCTTCCGATTATAGTGCGTGCCTCCTACTGGAGGAGTCGAGCCGTGGCCTGTGATCGCCATTAGGACTACTGTCTCAGCACTCGAGATATCGCAGTGACTGTCACTTAGATACACCGGACGGCTACGCAACAGATTTGGGGTGATTTCGATATGAATTACCCAAAGTGGTTAAAAATTCAACGCATAGACGATTAGTTGAAAAACGTATCGCAGAAAGATGTCTAAATCACAATTGGAAAGTATGACCAGAAACGGCAGCCAGTTGAGATAAAAGACGCTGTTCGCTACCGCTTTAATAGGTTTTCAAAGCCAGCAACTTACAGTTCCTCCTGTAAGTGGAGAATATACTACTCTTAACTTGCTGAGATTGTGAACATGCTTTGTGTAAAGTAGCTGAAGGCAATGCAATATTGTATGCAGAACAGTACTAGAAGAGATTTGAATGATTCTGAATTTCTACAGGAACTTGTGGAAACACTGAATATTCAGCTGCACGTTTGAGAATACGTTCTTTCCAGGTATATAGAAAATGTTTTATATAGTCTAAGTCTATATTATAATTCTAATTTGATATTCCGTTTACATTTTCTTCTGTTGTAACTAACAAAACAGAAAAGCCAATCTTTCAAGTTACTGATAGAATGAAACAGGAAGTATTTAATGAGATATCAAATTTTTCCTGAAGGAATTAGTTTTTGTAGCGTTTAAGATATCATGAGATTTCTAAAGCAATGTAAGCTGGGCTTATATGACTAATTTCAAAAACCCGTTATTCTAAAATTATTGCAAAGGATTAAAGTTCATTTGAGAAAATAATTTTTCACCAATAGAGGAGCCATGATCTGAAGAAAACGTAATTCGGAAGACCTCGTAGTGGCTATTTTCGTTATCGACCGTAGATAATTCCATCCTTAATACATAATAAAACATCCCAATTCATGCTATTATCAATTTAATAGAAAATAACGTGAGGTAGACCTCTGCAACTCTAGAGCACGAAAACAATGTAGGCACTCGTAGAAGGCAATCACTGCAAACATTGTTACCCGCTCGAGATCTTGTTATTTATTGTCAGTTAACCCAAGGGAGTCATAAGGTCAGTAAGGATCTGCCAGAATCGCTAACAGTTGCCTTAATGGGACTTCATGCTGCTGCCTGATGAAATGCGGATGCCCAAAGGGCATGTGGTCAAGTTTTTCTTTCAGAGCAAGCATATAATAAGATCTTAGACAACATGTATCTTTCTGTAGACTTGATTGTACTAACTATTCATGGGGCATTATCTTCCAATTAACAAACAATAATTGTTTTAGCTGATATTTCTGTTATTTAAATATATATATGTATATATAACATATTCAAATAGTTTCAATATTCTCTCTGATTGAGTAAATCCTTTTATTGTGTGCTAACTTGTTGAATATATCATACGGATATTATAAATCTCAAATAATTATAAAAATCGCCAAGATGTTCACTTGCGTTGGAATCAATTTAAAAAAGGTACGATAAAATAAATATATATACAAGTTATTCTATTTGTGATCGTGGTTATGGTTTCTATATGACGATTTGGTACTTATTATAGTTTTAGTCTGTAAATTATAGGTTGCGGATTACATTCACCCATTTTAGATTTTAATTATTTAAGATAATATTCATTTTTTGAGGGATGTTTCACTCATACTCGAATGTATCTTATATTTATGAGAATGGCTATGCAGCATAATTTGTATTTAATAATGAAATTGTTTTTCAGAATTCTAATCAGAGAGAGCAAATATAAAAACCTGCATTGGCATAGGGGCATTCAATTGAATATTGATTGCAATAGATTTATAACATATATTAATTTTCATTTGTATTGGATAATATTTCAAATGTTTTTTCGGATTTTTCAACTTTTATTGAGTTCTGCAAATATTTCATTTGGAATAGGAAAAAATAAATGTTAGCTGCGTGACATATGTTTTTTTTTTCAAAAATTTGAACTAAAATAAGCTAAAAGGAAAGTGAAGAATACCATAGATGTTTGCTTTTATTGTTATAATAAATGAGAAGTTATCTGAAATAACATGTTAAAATCATAATACTTAAATTTTTCTCTTTAATTTAAGCGTTTAGAAAAAAAATAGTTCTATTAAATCCAATTAAATTAGAAAAATCCATTTAAATTTAGCAGGATTAGTTCAAAGGATTTTCTAAAAATATCTTTGTAATGATTCTCTAATATAATAAACGTTTAATCAGCTTTAAGATTGATTTAAAGATCGATGATTTCTGCATGTTTCGAAATTTTGAGATTACTTCCACTTAGTTGCGTTATTATCTTGACTTTATTTTAGAGTGAATACAAATTACCTTAAGAAAAATTAAAAATATGTTACGAAGTATAATGGCAACAAATATTTAAACTTTTTAAACAACCAAAAGTATCATTCGCTACCGAAGAGAAATTGTTCTCCTATCGTAAAATGGATGTATGGTAACGGATTTGGAACATTCGATTCCATTCATAACATTTCTGATTCCTTGAAACAAATATTGCTCTATAAAAGAAATTCTTCCGTTCATTATATTATTTACTTTTTTTCTAATAAACTATTCATGCAAATAGTGACTTGGTTTTCGCGAAGAAAATATTAAGATAAAACTGTACGCGAGAACTCTATAATGCTTTAAGTATAAACAATACTTCTCTATTTTGAACCATTTTACTCTATTACTTCATTAAAATTTTTGCATTTAATTTTTGTAAGTTTTATTTCAAGGGTATACAAAACTGTGAGTCCAAAACTTTCGTTTATCAGAATTTGAGCTCATCATTAAGCTGAATCAAGCATTTAAGCTATTATTTTTCTATTTTCCATGCAAATAGTTGAGTATTTATTCTCCGAAATTCTGTTGAACGCGATATACATCGGGTTCCAGTTTAAACTCCCTTCAAAATTACTCCGTCCGTTATCAAAACAAATTTTCTTCCAAAATATTCTATAATGTCAAAGCGAAGTGATTGGCGGACGGAAATTAAGCCAACGGTGAAGCAAAGCGAGAAATCTTCGGTGGCGGGTGGTAAACATTTATTTTTTCATTCTCCCTCTTGAATTTCCCCCCAAAATGGGCCGAGTTAGTAAATAGTTTGTCTCGTGCTTCAGACGACATGCAGATATGAAACAAATTTCCGCTTAGAGTGTTCGACAGATGTGCCTAAACCTATATTACAAAAATGGTTTCTGAACCATTTCTGAGGGATGTTTTCATATCCGAAGAAATTTCTGTGAGAGGAAGAGTAATCTGGATTATAAATATTTTCTTTTTAAACAGAGAAAGATTTTTATTATAATAATATTTATCTATATTATTTATATATAGACTACGGAATAATAAAATTGAATTTTATTCTTTCGAAGCTTAGACAGTGTTTCCATAAATTTTCTCATTTCTTCACTAATATTTGCTTGTAATACTGGAAATTTGTACGACTATTAATTTAATGCATAAAATTATTCTTTCTATAACCGAATATACATTTATAGAAAAATTTATATTGCTTTCGGAAATAAAATATCATTAAGAGAAATCACTGGACATTTTATTCATATTTCATTCTTATAATGAAACGGTAATAATACATTTAGAATACAAAAGTTTAGGCAAATAATAAAAATATATGGAATTTTATTAAAAACTCATAGATTAAAATTAACATTTGTTAAAAGAATTTAAGTGTTTAAATCACATAATTGTACGCACAAATAAATTTTCGTTAGCTAATATAAATTAAAAGCAATCCGTACGCCTTATTGCATCGACAGGTCCAATTCTAAGTAAATCCTTCTCAACTTCTGCAATAATCAATGTCTAGACATTCATCATGAAACTGTAATAAATTCTTCGCATACATTTGAGTGATGAATCATTTTATAGCCATTCCTACAAACTGATGTTTCAAATAATACGACGAATAGTTATTGGCAACTTTTTTGTATTTCCTTTTAATACTAATTTATTTATTTAATGACCATGCCTGTCCGGTCTACCTGCAAAGGTGTAAGGCCCTGAGCAGGCCGGAAGGGAAAGAAAAATCTACAAAACCATCTAAACGACACAGCGATCAATACAAACTATGAAGTTAAAATCCTTTCTCCGAAGTAAAAACCAACACCAAACACCGAATAAAAACAACACCAAAAACTGAACAAAAACAATCAACCCTGGATCAGCCGTTCGCGAATGCCATTACTGATTTAAAAGCCTGAATAAGTTTGGATTGGATCTGGCCATTATACCTTAAATTTTTAAACCAGCATTTCCTGTGTTCATCAGACGGTTCCTTTAAGTGAAATTCAGCAATAAGAGGACACCTGAACACGTAGTCCCCCCGACCGACATCCCCGACCAGGCCACAGGCACAAAGTGGTGATCTGAGCTTTTTGAACCTGTGTAGATAACAGGGAAATGGTCCATGTTTAGTTAAAAAGTAAATTAAAAATTTTTTTAGTGATTAAAAAGTTTTTGTCGACGCCGGCAACAAAACTTCTGATTCTATGATATTTTAATACTAATGCATTCGAAACAAACCTGAGGTGTTCATTTGCATATTTCAAATCTCCTTCCCAGGCATAAGAGGCATTTCGAAATATTGCACAAGGCCACCATTTCTATTAATGGATATTTGACAAAGCGAGTTTCGAGGTATGCCAACACTTAGTTTTAAAATTGTCACAAAATCCGATAAATTTAACTTCATTCGAAAGCCCGCAGACCAAACGAGGTGGAAAGGGAACGAAAGGAGAGGTATTCGAAAGTTCTATTCTTCCCTACCTTTGACAACTACATCGAGTGACAAAGACACATTTATCTTTGCAACTGAAATTCCATTTCGGCTTCGACACACAAACACCAATTCCACTTCGCAATATTATTCATAAGTCGACATTTGTGATTAGTCAAAAGCGGTGCCGTAGTATTGGTGAAGAAACCTCCTGCTGCAATCGCTCTTCACAAAATCATTTACATAATCATTGAACTTATACGGATTGTCATCTGTTGACAGTCAGCATTGGAGACGCAAGAGTAACAGACCAACCGGGATTTAAAAGATTTTAACATCTGTCGATACTCTGCACATCGCCATTTTAATAAAGAATCGAATGTTTCAAAGAGAATCGGTGGGTCTTTGCTGTAGTCATATGAAGGATAGAAGTTTGCTAATTAAACTTATCCCGCAGATGTTTACCATGACATATCAGGTTTAATATAATTAACGAATATTGAGACAATGTGTTTAGTGCAACGAAATTTGAAAATTTCCCATTCAAATTTAGTGAAATTACATTAAGACTTTGTAATTCAATCAAAGTCGGGCCTCTATCTTAATGGGATTTTGAAGCACAGAATTATCGAATGGAGCTTTCACTACGATGAAACATATTAAGTGATAATAGAGTGCATAGTAATATGCAATCTTACCCTGCTGTTGGGTAAAAATCAATTGGTTTTGTAAAAAATTATTAAAAATGAAACATTATCGATAACGTTACCCAATTAAAATAGTTAGAATTTCCGAAATCTTTGAATAATCATTACGTATTTTCTACAAAAATATTTTGATTTTCACATAATTTATTAATTATCAAAACTGCATCTAATCTGATACATTAAAATTCAGAAGAAATTATATATTTCTGTTACATTCAATTTTTTTTAAATTTTTAAACGCATAAATTTTATATATGTTGAAAATATGAAATGCGCCTTTCTTTGGGAGCATATTAAAGTTGTACTCAATTTTCATCTTAAAAATGCAAATAGAGAGGAAATGCTTTTAAATACAAATTAGCTGATTCAAATAATATAAAAAATGCCACTATTTCTCTTCAATTAGCATGAATTAACTGGACACCATGCACAGTAATGACGGATTTTGTAGTTCTGGCAAAAAAAACACTTCTGAGTGTTTTCTGCAGATGGTCCTCTGAAAGACTTGCTGCATGTCATAAAGTAGAAGCATTATTCTTAAATTTGTCCAACCCTCATACACGAGTGCATTTTTGGAAGAATATTTCTAATACGATAGCGAAAGAATGTGAAGAAAAGTGAAAATCGCTGCTTGTATACAGAAGTGCCAAAAGTTTTGAGATATCAATATGGAAATATACAGATGGCAGTTCCAGTCAGAGGACTTTGAGTCCAAATGCTTCCACTCAAAACTCCACCACTCAGACTACCTTCTAGACAGCAGAGTATCTTTCAATTAAGAATTTCACCCTTCAAAAAAAGACCGACACCTTCCAGACGGGGCCAAACTCGAAGAACAGACTGGCTTCGCCTACTTCGTCTTCGAATATGACAATATGACCCACCAATGGCTCTTCAAACTGAGCAAAAAAAACTCCGTCTTTCAAGCAGAACTTCTAGCCATTAAAGACGCGTGCATTTGGGTTAATAAACCATAACTACGTCAAGATCTGTAGTAACAACGAGTCGAGCCTAAAGGCAGTGAGTTCATTTTCAACTACAGGCCCAAAAGCACAACAAATCCAAACCATTCTACTAATTCCTTCATTCAACTTGAATGGATTAAACCACACGTGAGCATAGAGGCAACGAGTCAACTTATTCCTTAGCCAAGCATGCCACATCTGTAGGATCCTCCCTGCAATATTCAGCTCCAATTAGCCTCTTCAAAAGTATCCTTAAAAATTCTAGCCTTCGGCGATGGCAAAAAGAATGGGACAACGGTTTAACCAGAGAAAACAACCACCGAATCCTACCCAAGCTTTAGCTTACCCCAGCTCCTTAGAAGATACATGATATCATCTTCTCTACAGTCTACGGCCCATTCCCCTCATATTTCAAATCTTTTCATATTAAAGAATATGACTGCTGGGTAAGTGGGCGATCTACTCCATTATACCATGTTCTTTCACCGCTTCTTATCAACTCATCAATCCCAGTCGGGACATCGAAAGAGCCTGGTGAAAAAAAGTTATGAAATATAAATTATCCAGCATTAAAAAAAGTAACCTTGCGAATTTTCTCCTGGAATACGAATTTCTTCTATCACCAGATCCAAATTGAGAAAAATTTCTCCACCTCCACCCAAGTTCAACAAAACTCCCATAATTTGTGTCTATTCCCTTCGACTAATACAGTGCACAAATCATCCCAATCAATTTATGTTTTAAATACTCTCTTCTTCCAAGTTGTTCAAAATGTCTGCAAGTTTGTTATAAAATCGTACACATAATTTACTACTGTTTCCTACCATCTAAAGAATCTGCAATATTTCCAAGTCATTTTATGCTTTGTGGGTTTTGTCCTTATATTTTTATTGGTAGCATTTAGTATATATTTAATAATCAAGGAACATTGTATTCGGTGTGTGTATTGTGATGTTGTCTTTACATTGCAATTTTTTTTTATTTTCAATAAATCTTTCTACGTGTGCTCATTCAACTGACGGGCAACCTTCATGGTACCGAGTTCGGGGGCATACTGCGGCTAAAAGTAAAAAGTAGTATCCCGTAAGAAATGTATAAGTGGGAAGAGCATTGTTAGGGTTTTCATTCATTTGTTTTCAAGTGATTCTTGTGAACTGTTTTCCGACGTGATTGTATCCGCACGTCAGGAATTAACAGACTTTGAACGCGGAACGCTAGTTGGAGCTTGACGAATGGGACATTCCAAGGAATTGATCATTCCCTGATCCACATTGTCAAGAGTGTGCAAAGAATATATAATTTCATGCATTTTCTCACAACGTGGACAACGTAGTGGCCCACCGCGTCTAATTAATGACCGACACCACCAACGCGTGCTGAGAGTAGACAGTGTTAAAAAACAAGAAACACTACATCAAATAACAGCAACAATCAAAGCGAGATGGACGATATACGTGTATCTGAGGACAAAGCGGATAAATTTTGCGTTGATGGGATATGCCAGCAGAAGACCGATTTGAATGCCTTTACTAACAGCACACCATCAGCTGCAGCGCCTCTTCTGGGCTCATGAACTTACCGGTTGGACCTTAGATGATTGGAAAAACATTGGTTCCTCAGATAAATCACGATTCCTGTTATTAAGAGCTGATGGTAGAG
This sequence comes from Araneus ventricosus, assembly GCA_013235015.1. Lineage (NCBI taxonomy): Eukaryota > Metazoa > Arthropoda > Arachnida > Araneae > Araneidae > Araneus > Araneus ventricosus. The sequence continues at coordinate 64,196 of BGPR01003325.1, read as the reverse complement.
TTCGAATGCGGCTCATACCACACGAAGCCAAGGACGCAAATTGTCAGCAAGACAATATGCAAGCTGGTGGTGGCTCTATAATAGTGTGCGATGTTCTACATGGTAGGGACTGGGTCCTTTGGTCCAAATGAAGCAATTATTTACTGGAAATGATTACGTTCGGTTACTTGGCGACCATTTAGAGTCATTCATGAACTTCATTGTACCCGAACATCGATCGAAATTTCCAGGTTGACAATGCTCTTTGCCACAGAGTCAAAATCGTTCTCGATTGGTTTGAGAAACATTTTGGACAGTTCCAGTGAATGATTTGGCCACCTAGATTGTCAGAACATATATGGCATAAGATCGGAAGGTTATTTCGTGAACAAAATATTTCATCGGCAATATTTACGAAATTATGAACAGCTGCAGAGTAAGCATGGTTAAATATTTCTTCAGGGGGATTCTGAAGAATTGTTGAGTCAATGTCACGTCGAGTTAATGCACTGTCCCAAGAAAAAAGAGGTCCCACACGGTATTAAGAGGTATCCCACGACTTTTAACACACCAGTACATTCGGAAAAATCTAAATCATTAATACTAATATTGTGCTTTGAAAATTGAATTCTGCATAAATTAGAACCAACTGCATGGCGTAAAAAATTGTCAAAGAAGAAACTAAAGGAACAAAGCAAAATATGGAACACCATAATCTGTATTTAAATTTTTAACGTTTTGAGAAATCTATCTAAATATTTCTCTGGTGCGGCTCCCAAAAATCGCGTTATTTATAAAAAATCGCGTTATAGGATTTGGCAGCAACTATAGAAATTGATGGATCACATGATTTTATTCCTTTCAATGAGTTAATAATGAATCGTATCCTTGGTCTAAAATATTATCGAAACAATGAAAGAAGGCGAATTCAATATTAAAACGAATTAGTCAGAGAAAGTTTTGAAAATGATAAGAGAGAAGGAGAGATTATTCGTTTCAATATGTTCAGCGTCCTGACCAGACTTAAAAATATGGTGTTGACACCAAATTCGAATTTCTTTTGGGCGATTATTCGCCTTATGTGATAATCAAGAAAGTTTTTATAAGCTTTTTTAACAGCTTATTATTGCAACGTTATGAGCAGCTTGGTAAAGAAACCTCACAGTGTTCTTAGGTCTTACCAATTTTATTTTTGGATTCTCTTTACATGGAAACTCTTATTTAGCATTTTTTGCATTTTTATAATTTTCTTTGTTAGTTTCATTTGAATATTCTATTTGTCCTCTAAATTGTTTTTCCTTTTCAGGCCTTTGTCAGTGCAAACAAATATATTCTATGCTGATTTATGTTAACACTAGAAAGACGGTAGCTTTATTTTGACCGCAAATGAATTTCAAACTCTCATATTTCCTTTCTTTTTCCTTCGATTTCTTATTCGTTCATTGACTTTTCCAAATTATTCATAAAGAACATGTAAAACATAAATTATATATTTTCACTCGTTATTATCGACACTATAAATGTTCATACAAAGACTGATTGCGGACACTTTGACCGCTAGACAAACATCTGATTCTAAGCTGTTATTTAACTCTATTTTTTATTTTGTCTACTCTGTTATTTTTCTACTCTTTTAATGTTTAGTTTTGCGACGATGATTTGATGAGAAGGAATTTAAATGTGGTGGGGGGCTGAAAATCGCAATTCCCAGCAATTCTTTTTGCCCTCGAAACTTCTGCTTTATTTAAATGACAGATATTTATTTCCTTGGATGTTGTTTGCCTGTTCAGTCATATAATTTCTCTCACGATGTCACGAAGAACCATTTGTAAAAGAATGCTGTGGGAAAAAAGAAATTTTACAAATGTCGCATAATTTATCTGAAACCGATTCTTCTGATGAAAAATCATATTTATCACAAGATGCATATATTCCTGGCAATCAAAGCGAACCAAATTCATCTGACGAATGTTGTAAAGAAAAACGACTTCTCCTCTGAATTTGAAATTGAAGAAAAATCATCTATAAGCGCACGCAAGAGGTGCTTGAACTGCATTCAAGCAAAGTTCTCAAGCACCATAATGTTACTCTGACGGAATACCAAGGGAAGAGAAACAAAAATGTTCTACTGATAAGCACTCTTCATCCTACATTCGAAGTAGGATGTATTGAAAAGAAGGCTATTCAATTTTATAACTCGACTAAATACGATGTACTTGATCAGAGGGCAAAAAAGTATTCAACTAAATCCGCTTCCCGACAATGGACGGTGCAAGGTTTTTTCAATATCCTCGATTTAGCTGCTATCAAAGTTTCGGTAATTTGCAAGGAAGTTGTTGCTGCAAAAATCAAGCTTCGTGATTATATTTTGAATTTAGCTAATGAGCTGCGAAGCAATTATGTTTACTCGAATACGTCTGCGCTTTCCGATATCACTCCAGGTACAGATAGATGGTGGACCCATTGCCTCAAGCAGGAAGAGCAAGCAATGTCAAAACAATAGATGCCGAAATAAAACTATGAACATTTGTTGTGATTCCAACAAGTCAGTTTGCGGCTCTTGTACAAGCAAAATGATAAAGCTGAGTGTATGTAGAAACTGTGAGAAACAGTAAAGTAAGTAAATCAATTTGTAATATTTTTATTTTTAAATGTATGTATTTTTAAATTTGTTATCATATGAGATATAGATTTAAAATATTCTGTGTAACTGGTAGAAATTTCCTATGTATAATGCACTTTATTTTCCATTCATTGCATATTATTAATAATTGATTCCATATATATAGCATTTTCTCGACACAAATGTTATAAAAAGAAAAGGGATAAACAGGAAACTAATGTGAAGAAAATGTAAAATTTAATAACAAAATGTATTAAGAGACTTGTTTTAGCAAACAAATCTTGTAAATAATGGTGTTTTAATCATTAAAAGATAGCGGTCAAAATAACCGCTCCTAGTCTTTCTATGTATATGAAAAACATAGCCTTTCTAGCGTTAAAGTATCATTCGAGAATTAATTAAGCTCAACGATAAAATTTTTTTTTGCTAAGACACAGTGCCCTCATTGTAGCGACAGAAGCGAGCAAAATTTTTGAAACACATCCTCGGAGGATTGTTAAGCAATCCCTTTGTGGGTTGGCGAATGCTAGAGAACACGGCAGAACAATTGTGGTCATTAAGACGCAAAGAGTTTTGAAAACGAAAGAAGAAGAATATTTTGAAATCAATTTCTATTTTTATTTACACATGGTTAATTTTGTATTCAAAATTGGAAAAAAAAATTATCTTCTAGTTTATTTACTTTTATATTGTAAACTAATTAAGAAATTAGAATAACAAACGAATACTTTTTTAATTAAGAAAAAAATCAAATTTTTAATTTTCTAGAATGTAAAAATTAATTTTTGAATGGACTCTATTTGCGTAAATTCAATTTTAAAATTTTTGTTAATCTCTTATGCACTTTAAAGTGAAATCAAATTTTTAAATATTTGAAGATCAAAATGTTCAAAATAACGCCTAAATAGCGATACAGTTTTTTTTTCCTTTTAAATTATCTCTTCACCTTAAAATAATATGGCTACTTCTAAGGGTTATTTTTTTGATATTTATTGAGATGCAAATTAATTAGACCTCACCTCAAGATTTTTCTTACGTTTTATTTGGAAGGAAAATCTTTATTAATAAGTTACTAAAACTATTTTTTAAGAAGGGAGATTTATTAATTACTAAAAATATTTTTAAGAAGAAGCTTTATTAATAAGTAACTAAAAATAGTTCTAAAGTGGATAATAATTACAAAAAACCTCATTGCCTTAACATAATTCGAAATGTACTTCGAAATGAATTAATTGCGAGTAATTTTTATTCAGTTTCAGAGAACATAATAAAAACTCAAAATTCCTCAGAACGCTACTTCCAAGAACTTGACGGATTACGTATTTCCCAGAATTTCACAGGTAGATTCTTCTGATCCCTGAAATTAAATCCTCTGCATTAAGTTTTGTAACATAACTCAAATATATTTTTTTGCTAGACTTGCTTCTTTGAAGTTTAATTTGATTTATTGAAAAATATAGGTGTATATGACAAGAGTACCAGGAAACAGTTGAATAGAAGCTTACATTTGCAACCAAATTTTTTCACCTTTGTGTTCTTTCACCAATTTTTAAATTTTAATTTCTCTTGAACAATCAACTGCAAAATATTAGTTCCCTCTCAGAAAAAAAGTATTTATTATTCGCTTCTCTTGACATTTCATCACAAAAATCATCAACCTTATCAAAGCGAACAAATTTTATGCATTTTTAGTAGTGTTACTTGTTTTCATTTCCTAAGTTTGATACATTTGATTTTTTCACTAAACATAATGTTTGAGTCAAAGTAAAAACGCGAAGATAACCTCGTTTAAGAATTTATAATTCGAACAACTGGAAAGGACGATGCAAAGTCTTGAATACTGGTCAAATCATAACCAACCAAACCAAAGTAATGATACCGTCCAGCTACAAGTCATACATTGTAAAAATAATCCCGTAAAATTTACGGTTTTAAACTGGCAGCTGGGGTGGTTGTGCAAAACCGTAAAAGTTACGAAGTAAATCCGTAAGCACAACGGTTTTTTACCATACAGGAACAAGTTTTTCCCGTAAAAGTTAGGAAGTAAATCCGTAGTCACAACGGTTTTTTACCGTATGAAATCAAGTTTTCTCCGTAAAAATTAAGTCCTCGAAGTAAGTGACGTCATCGACTGAGTTGAGTTGTTTTTCTCCTTCTGTTCGAGTTGAGTAGAAATGTGCATTATCAATTAGGAATATTAATTAATCAAGGATTAATTATTAATTTCAATTAGTTTAATTAATATAATTTTTAATTGAACTAACTTGGACGATTTCGATGCAAGATGGTGACAAAACTTCTAACTCCTCCGAGCTGGGGATCGAAACCGCGTTCTTAGAAATAAAAGGCAGTCGCGCTAACCACTAGACCACCGGTGACTTCATCAAATGAAGTAAAAATAATCTATTTGAGTTTTAAAGTCACTATAGCTCTAGTGGAGCCACCTAGTGGTGCAAAAATCAACTATTACCAGAACACGTGTTTTAAGGTTAGCTTTCATGAGTGACAACAGGTTACTATAACATGTGTTAACAACAGCGGAGATGGAACCCTATTAAAAACATGAAATGAATGCAATAAAATTACATTTAAGAAAAGGGAAAGTTATCGTACGGAAAGCAATACCGTATGACGAAAAATAGAATTTGAACTGACGGTTATAAACCGTTTATGGCTAGAGCGGAAAACGGTGAAAAACCGTTTTGTTAACAAAACAGCTTTAAACCGTCAAATATACGGAAAAAGTCCGGGAAAAAAACGGATATTTATTACAGTGTAGGACTTATTACATATGGCCGGTCGAGCAATAGCCCGCTCAGACCCAGAAAGCGGTCGGAATGGGTGGAGCTACCTGTTACAGGAACTAACTGTAACTAAACTGCGTCAACACTCTCAATACCACAACGACCCAGCTCCAATCCTGGCCGTCAATAATAATACAATAAGTAGAAATAGTGGTTTACAGTAAACTGGTCAACTCATATACGAAAATTATAAGCATTTACATTGCTTCTCAAAATCCCATTGCAAGTAATGTCAGTAATCGCATACAATCGTATAAAAGTTTACAATGCTTGTTATCAAAGTAAAATTTCCACTTAACATTTTCCAATGGTGATAAATTTTAAAAAAATTTCATAATCATCATAAAAACCTGAACAAAGTAGGCATACTGGTTTTTCCATTTTGTTCAACTTTAACAAATAAATATCTTATGTAAATATTCTCCCTAATTTTAAGCTGATGAATGCTTATCATTCAATTTAAACAAAAACTAATGAAGGCCTAGTAACTGTAAGAATGCAATATTGCAAATTCGAAAGCAGACTAATTTATTATTCAGTATTATCTAACTGATTCTAATTGAACACTCATTCAAATAAATAAGGAGTTATGATAACAGGTATCGATACATGATCCAATAATATTTAAATGATAAACTTCATGATTGATTTTACGATCAATGTGGATAATCGATAATTATGGATAATCACCGGCGATTATCCATAATAACCAAATTAGCCGATAAAACCGATGACAATTTATCACATTAACAGGTTATTATGAATAATTATCAATGAAATTTGGTCAATGTAATTAACTACATGGACACGTGATCTCATTGATAAAAATTCATTGGTAAATGTGATTAATTAACCTCTTCCTGTAAAATGACGAGTATAGCTCGTTAGTGGTTTTCATGCTATACACCATCATACCATGATTAAATCTTACCGGAAGGGGTTATGGTAAATTATTATAACAATTAATGAGCAAGGGAAGCTACTAGTTTCCGGGTCCTCCATACTATATTTTTTAAAGTTAAAAAATCTGCCCGGTGCCCACTTTAGATCCAAAAATCATCGTGAGCACAATTTTCCTGATTCATTTGAGTAATTAAAGAAAGCATATACCTTACATTAGATGAACTAGCGAAGCTACTAGGTTCTGGCTCCAGCTGCTAGCCAAGACGTAGGATGTTTTTTTAAAGGTAAAAAATTCTGCCCGGTGCCCATTTTAGATGCCGCAGGTATCAAGAGCGTGTTAAAATTCTACATTGGAAACAGAAGATAGTGCAAAGGCAACACATAAATACTTTGGTTTCGAAAAGATTTCAACTATTAACCTCTAACTGTGGCACACGCGCCTCAAATTTTCAAATAGAAAAAAAACAAAATAGGTTTCAACTGAAAATAATTGCTTTGGCCAAACTTCATTGATAATTATTCAAAATAACCTGTTAATGTTGTAAATTCTCATTCATTACCCACTTTATCCGGCTTATTTCGTTATTACGGATAATCGCCGGTTATTTTGCATAATTACCGCGGTTATTATCCACATTGACTGCAAAATATATACTACAACATAATAAAATTTTATCCTGGAATTTTGTGCAAAACGTATAAATAGATTTTTAAAAAAGATAAAAATAAAGGGTTACTACTCCAAACACCTCAAAAATATAATATATTTTTCCCGAAACTCGAGAATCATCGTGAGATCAATCATAAATGCAACAATTTTTAAAATTGTGTCACGGAAACAGGCACTTGAATTCACAGAATAAACTGAGCAGTAAGATTTTGAAACGCTCTTGAAACACCGATAACGAATGCACAATCACTGGACATAAGTCACTCACGTAATATTACTCCAGCGACCATTTGCTTCGAAGCAGCCATTTGTTGAACAGTTTCTGTCAAAGTTTCTTGAAAATGCTTTTACGCCGTTTCGATTGTGAAGGTACTCCACCAACTGGAAATTTTCTGGCGATCTTCACGGCAAACGACGACATCTCGGAGTTCCCTGAAAGGGGGATTGTTTTCATTGCGTAAAATGACAACCGCTAAGTTGCTTTGGGTTTCTTAGCGTTTTGCTAAAGAGCGGAATATTCTTTGATGATTTTCCCAAAGAAATTGTTTTCGCTAAGATCATTGTTAAGGATTCAAAATCTGAATTTATGCATCCGGAATTTTAAACTGCAAAAGTGACACCTGATAATTTGGAGATACGAATACAAAGGGCAAAAATATATTTTAATTTTGTAGTTTTGATCTTATATTTTCTATTAAAACAATTTTATTAAAACTGATTGATTAAGATTTCTACCTGATAAAAAATCCCCGCAGTGTGTGCTATATACTTTTCTACTTCATTTCCTCATTTTACCATAATTTTTGAACAATATTTAGACATAAACTGTGCTCGGAAATCTCATCACACATTAGGTTTCATTCTTTTTCCCTCATATTTTTAGGTATGTGTAACGTTGTAAATTTAAGCCGCAAAATTAGAATTAAAGCAAACGTGATTGGCAAAAGATTCAGTGTAATCTGCATTCGATCGAATTAACAGAAACGGAAAAGTAGCATTAAATGCAAATGATTTTGAAATTATTATATTGGACATGTTGATATACACTCAAACTACAGTATCCACTGGCGAATAGGCTTGAAATTTCTTTTATGAAAGCTGTCATAGATCGGCTTAAGATTCTGCTATTGAAATATTTTGTATTTGAGAATTAGAAAAAAATCTAAAATAAAAAAGTTTTTGTTTTTCATTTGTTACTATATCATTTGTTTATTCACATTAATACACAATACAAAAATATATTATTAATACCTCGATCCTATCTTACAATATCTTATAAGACTATAGTCAATAATATGCAAAATTTTAGTTACCTTCCTTTTCCCCCGTTTTATATGACTATAATGTTTGAACCTTTAAACACACCGTTGTTAATGGAATGAATAATTACTAAGAAGCTAATTGCTTCTTTAAAAAAACTATCATTTATGTTATAATAACTAACAAAGACTCATACAGTTAAAACAAATTTTTTAGTGTAGAACGCATTTTGATTTCTAAACTCTGAAGATTAAAGAACAAGTCAAGAAATGCTTCAATAATATGGAAGTCTATCGTAAAAAATAAAATATTCGAAAATTTCCTGTTTCACCGCAAAAAAACTATGGTGGTTTTTTTTCAATGAACTATTCTAGATTTACAAAGTAAAACTTACTAAAATTTCCAAATTTTCTCCTTCAGACCATTCTCGTCCATTAAAAAAGTATTGTCAATAAACTGAAATCTTATTTCTAAAAGGTTGTCGATCAAAAATTTTTTAGGAAATATAATGCAGGTTCTTTGAGAATTTTTTTATCGTTAAAACTACATTTTTTAAACAAGGTACTTATTTCATTCACTTCGATGCACTGAACTTTTTTTACTGACTCTGAATCTTGGAAAAAATAAATTTTAATACAAAATAAGAGAAGGCGCCTCCTTGAAACTGTCCGAAAGAAAATGTCTCAGTTTGTCTCAAAAGAAAGAAGCAAACATTGGAAAATAAAAAATGCTTTTAAGTTATTTTCCATACTACAGGATGAACTGAAACACGTTTATTTCATATAAGGTTGCTATTCTTTTCCTCATTGATACAGTATTCTGTTCCTCTCTTTCGAAGAAACAATATAAAGGAAATATTTTTCAATATTTGTGAGTAAAACGCAAAAATATATGCAGAAATATAAACATGGAAAAATATTTTGAATACAATAATGCAAAACATACGTAAGTATATCTGTATTTTTAGGTGTGATAAACAATTTCGTCTACAACAGAATCTCGAATACTAGCTATAATTCTTAAGCAGCAGTGGGCTGCTGGTAGATTCTTGACAAGGAAGGATAAAAGAAGAAAGTCTGATGTTACTAAAATTCTGGGGTGTACGATTGATGACTTACATCGTCGTTTAACAAGCAACACCACCTATCTCAATTTTTTGAAGTTTGAAAGAGGAAGAAAGAACTGTATTTTTCTCAACCAATAACGAATATTTCTGAATTTTGTTTCACATCTAGTAGGAACGAACGATCTCAAGTTCATATTAGATGTTAAAAAAAATTCAGAAATATCCGTTATTGGTTGCGAAAAATACAGTTCTTTCTTCCTCTTTCAAACTTCAAAAAATTGAGATAGGTGGTGTTGCTTGTTAGGCAACGGCATGCTTGATTTCCTATATGACCTACAGGTAAAGAAGAGTTGTGAAACTTGTTACTGTTTTAAAAGCATTTTTTTGAAAGATTGAAATAGTTAAGTGTTTTAAAATCAAGATGTCGATTTTTTATTGTAATTGATAGTACGGATAAGACTTCCGTATCACACTGGTCATCAGAATGCAATTCGCGATACCTAGTTTGACCCAAAATTGCATCACGCTTGTAGAATTTACAAATAGCAAGCTAGACTATAAACCTTATCATATTAAAATAGCATTTACTACAACCTGAATACAACATCATAAAAAATGCTCAAAAAATATTGCTCACAATGCACACTAAAAGAAATGTATTCGTGATAAACTTTTTTCATTGTGCAATTTTAATCTTAATAAATGTTTTCACATATTGTGCATTTTTTTCTGTTGTGTCTGTTGCAACTGTGGTGCAGTGATGCCATAAAATATCCAGATTGCCGTTCTAGCTATTTATTATTACTAAATAAGATTATATCGTCACTTAACAAGCAATACCACCTATCTCATTTTTTTGAAATTTCAAAGAGGAAGATTCAAATGAATTTTTTTGCAACCAATAACGAATATTTCTGAATTCTTTTCAAATCTACTATGAACATGAGCCCACATGTTCCAACCAAACATGAAAAAAAAATTCAGAAATATTCGTTATTAGTTTGAATCTTCGAAAAATTCATTTGAATCTTCCTCTTTCAAATTTCAGAAAATTGAGATAGGTGATGTTGCTTGTTAAGCGACGATATAAGTCTAAGAACAATATTCACAAGAAATTAAGGTTGCCCCGGCGCCTTCCACCCATACCATTCTCTTCCTCTGCCTGCCACACACTCATGAATTTTACGTAGGAGAAGAAATCGTTGCAACAAGATGCTCAACAGCTCCATCTGAGGTAGGAGAAATCCATAACAGTGTCCAAAGTATGGAGTGATTGAATTTGGTTTAAAACTAAGGCAATTTTGCTTCTTTGTCCTCTTATAATCTCTCTTCATGTTGCACAGTTCCTCATGCAGATCCGTTGCAGAAACTTGCTGAAATGATCATCAAAGCAGACTTGATACCTATCAATAACAAGATAAAATGAAAGATTTAAAAGGAAAAATATGCGTATATTAAATGAACTTACTGATGCTAAAATTACATTGTATCTTAAAGGATTTTTAAATGTTTAATGAACGATACTTGCAGAAAAAAAATGAGTATAAGTGAACAAAAATTGGAAGCAACGAGTAGTAACAAAACGTAATTCATTAAATTTAAGTTCGTCGTAAGAAATAATACAACAATTAATTAAATCAAATTTTAGATTCGCGAATAATTCTGCAATCGCTAGAATATGTTATTAATCACATTCTAGAAGATTTCTGTCTTATCTTCGAAAACCGTGTAAGTTGAGGAGACGCATGTGACAAGAAACTCAGTTGGGTCCCGGGATTGCCAAACAAAGGTTTCAAGTAACCCCAAGAAAAGCAATCAAAGTAAGGCTAGTAGCAAACTAGTCATCGCTGTAACATGTTATCAATCACATTCTGAAAGGGGAACTCAGTTAGTTCCTGGGATTGTCAAACAAAGGTTTGAAGTAATCCCAAGAAAGGAAATCGGAGTAAGAGAAGCACAGTGAATTTCGGAGCCGCATTATGGAAGCACCAAGTCTATTCCTTTGTCATGGAAATGTAATGTTTCAGTACTGGCAAGCGTCAGGGTTGAATTGGAAAAGGATTCCATCATAGGTGTAAGCATACTTTACTTCGCAGTAATCGTTGGAACTTCTGTTTATTTAAAAGATATGATAATTCTTATGCCAAAAATATTCTTATCTTTGCATGTCGAGACGTTCAGTCATGAGGTATAAATGTACGAAGCGAAATACTTAATTTCTATTGTAACTGTCTGCATACTATGGAGGTTCTTCAAAGGCATGACGAAACTATTACGTGTTCCACCAACATTTCTATGCGATTCCGATTTGTATTCGAGCTAAGTTTGACTCGCTATACTAGAATACCTCATAATATAGATTATCTGAGTTGCGGACAAAAATTTAAAGCTTTGAGCAATAACATCAATGATTTTAAAATAGGTTCACTCTAAAAAGCACACGCTTTTCGTATAACGGTCACATTCAGCATTAGGGAAATAAATTAAACATTGACATACTTCTTGATGCCTAATAGAGAGCCATTTAAATGATGCGATAATTCGTGTTGAACGTATTTCTTATTAACCTGTAGTGACCGGTGTCATTATGATGGAATACTGACAATCACATCTTATTACACGCAGTGCCTTCACTGAGGCAGAAATACATTATGAACGCACACACTCACACACACATGGGCTTTATCAAGTTTTAACAGTTCACTGCAATATTCTGATACCCGGCATGCCAATTAGTGAAGTCCCTGTGACAGAATGACTCTACGACAACATGCAGTTCACATAAGTGATAGTCACAAGCATGCAACACAGTTTCGCAGAGCTTTGACTTCTGTATAAATGGGACTGGCGAGATTAGTAAACCGCAGTGGATCAGTATGAAACGGAATTTCAAACGGTCAATGGACAATATAACACAAGTTTATTCAAAAAAATGATTACTGTGCTGAATATAATACGTTTCAACTGAATAACGTTATTAGGGAATATTTTATTAACTTGCGATTAAATAATTCAATTTATTACGTAATCGCAGTACCTCGATGCAGTATTAAAGTAAAATAACTTTCGGATGTGTACCGTTATTGAAGTTGATTATATCACTGGATGTTAGAGTTCAGAAAAATTTATGATCACTGAAACCATTTTTACGCACTCAATTATAAAAAGATTCGAGTGCATATACGCTTTATCAAATATTAGTCATTATATGCTCATATTAAAACAACATAAAATTATATGTTTAGTGCATTGTATGAAATGAACTTGGAATTTCAAATTGTATATATTAGAAATATTAATTACTCTAGATCAGGAAGCTTCGTAAGCGTGCACTCCAGAAATGTCGATATGAATTTGGAAATACCTTTGCACTTCAGACACGCCATTACCTTTCAGAATAAAAACATTGACTTAAATACACATTATTTAAGATATTTTCATTCTTATATATGCTAATATCATCATTAATATAGAGGGGTTCACTTAGAACATCAGATTGTATTAGGGGAAATTTCAGATTTAAACTGAACTTTTTAGTTGTAGAAAATGGTATATAACTGTTTGCATGCTTTGTTAAAATTTTAAGAACCAATTTTAAAAAGCTACTTACACCAAAAGAAATTTGAAGGAAAATATTTACTATAGTGCTACATTTTTCAATATATTTGTCGTAAAAATTGCAGATGTAAAATGAATTGGTAATTTAAGCTGAACAAAAATGTTGAACCACAGCAGGTCACAAAGTAGGTGCAGGCTAAGTAAGTTTTCGGAATGCTTTCCAGTCTTCTCTTTTTCATCACAATCCACGCTTGGAATTAAACTTCACATGAAATCTTGAAATATAAAGTAGACAACATCATGCATTTCAGTACAATTCCCCACCATCGAGCATAATGTAATGAACATCATTAAAATAAATGTACAAAAGAGGCCTCTTATTTTTTAAAATTAGTTTCATTATACTAAAGCACTGTAGAATTTCAGCAGACAAATAGATTAAAGAATCAATAAGTAAAATTATTCTGCACTTCAAACCAAATTGTCACGGAATGGCACAGTATCATAGAAATTCCTACTATTACAGAAACAAATATTTTTGTAAGAAATAAGGATTATATTTAACCCATTACCTACCATTTTCCATTTTTGGGGAAGCTTGTTTCATTTTTATTTTCCCCTAAACAGTGCAATTTTTAGCTCTCATTGTTACGTCTGAATGTTGAGCTGACTGCTATAAAAGGTAGAAATCTAATTAAAAAGAGAATTCGTTCTAATTAGAAGTTAATTAATCAGCTTAATTAAAAAAATCAGTAATAGCGTTTTCTTTCATATTTCATTCATGTTATCAAATTAATGTAATTTTATTTGAAAAAGTGAAACAATAGAGTATTTATAATACACTTAAGTGTGAAGAATGGAATTCCGTTAGTTGACTTAGTTCGCTTTTTAACTATTTAAACATTTTGTTACAAATAAATAAATTTTATTTCCCGCATTATAAAATCAGACTCATTAATATTGTTTAAGCATCGCTTTCCCTGCAGGTCATCATTAATAATTTTTGATTCTCTGTTTATCAAGTTCGCTTAGAAATTGCATAATTTTTACTTTTGTATTCCGAGAAAATTATTTCGCATTATTATAACTTTATGAATTTCATTTATTTAAAAAATTTCCTGTGAAAAATTAATTGGTAGTTATTCTTAAAGTGTATTTCAGTTTTAAAATACAAATATCATTTAATTGAAAACTGGCACTAATTGTGGCTTTAAGGAAATAAATAATTAAATTTATTCCAAAAAATCCTAGATCATGAATTAAAAAAATACTAAATAACTTAATAATTCTTAAGAAGCTGAATATTTCAGTGATGTAATCTTTAATAAATAAGTAAAATGATGATTCTGTCCTGACATTAAAATTACATTAACGGTTTCAATCAAGCGCAGGAAATAATAAATGCATTCCACAAAGCCGTACCTTGATTTAAATCACATTAATTAAGAACCACATGGAAATTAAAGATGACGGTAATATAAATTAGAAATATTAAATATCTCGTCAATTTGTCTCCTTCTTATAATAGATATATTTCATGTTCTGGCATATATTAAACGAGAGATATGAAGAAACGCATACCATTAACAAATGTTTCAGCAAGTCCTTTGATTAGAAATTTAGGAATAACAAATTAACAGAGAAAATAAAATTTTCAATAAATAAATAAATAATAATAATTTATTCAGAAGATAATAACGTGTGTACTGCTATAACTTACACTAGACTGCGTTTCATTAATAAATGATTTAGCAGGCGAGGTGATGTCAAGAATTCTCAGTTGTGTTATGGATTGCCCTGCCCATTTCCATCAGGAATTCAGACACCAGAAATAGTTTTGAGTCAGTAGGACTGTTTAAATAATTGATCTGTGAGAGATCTAGAAAGCTGATTGTTTGAGGATTGAAAATAAGAAATGCATAACAAACAAAAATTAATCTAACTCACTCTATCTGTGTTTTCAAAAATAAATATAGAAAAGTAATACTAAAAAGATGAATAATCCGAAACAATTGAATGATTTATTCTCTAAATCTGAATGTTTAGTGGTGGTTACTAAAGAGAAAAATACAAGAATACGATTTACTTTTTATTAAAAAAAATCAAGATCAATTTGCATCTAAAATTGTCTATGGAATTGGCAACAACAACTAAAGAGTATATTTCATAGTTTATTTTAAAGATCTTAAAATTATTTCATGTTCCTTATTCTAACTGATTATATATAAAAAATCATGCTGCCTTTACCGTTTATCGAATTCAGATCCAGTTTAATTTTTAATTACTTTTTTGCATACTTCACTTTTGCCCTTATTGTACAGTAATTTTGTATTCTCTCCAAATTATGCATATTTACCAGAGATGTTACAATAAGGCAATGATTATCACTTTTCAGCTGCGATATACAATACTTTTGGTAGTGTTTGATTTCCATCCTTTTTGCCCTAGTTCGAAAAACAATAATTGTAACTTCTAGGCGAAACTCTAGATAAGTTAGTTGGTTATGTTTCCTGTGAGTTGCTATATGCAATAGCCATCCGAGAAACAAGAAATATATTTAGATCATTTGCAAATAAAATAAACCGCAAATTCTTTCTGCAATGCTGTGACGGTAGCTTCTCGAATTTTATACAACTGATAAACCCACCCAGCCCAGAATTATATTTATGAGTCCAATTTCGTTGTTCTGTGTGTATCTGTTTTCTTCTGCACATGAGAATATCTTTTAATTAGCTGGAATGGAAGATAAAAATATTAATTAGAATAAACTATCACTACAGAATTATCACTACGGGGATACATAAATACTTGTTCGACACAATTAAAATAACCCCAGATTGCAATTAAAAATGAATGATTTTTTTTTCTCCGGAACTACAACAGAAGGGTATTTTTCCCTTTAATTGTAAGAGAATTGTCCTTTCCATAACGTTTTCAGTGGAAACTCAAAATAGAGTACTTCTTCATTTCACAGAATAGTCACGACTGGCCAGTGTTCCTAATTGAGAATACAGAACTTTAATGAGTTATAGCAAATGCGTTTTTTATTTATACAATTATATTTTATATGTTATTAGTAACGTTGGCATTTTTAACTATGTGTAGGATTTTTTAGAAATTTTGGATCGTTTTATTAATTTTTTAAGGATTTTTATGCTGCACACAAATTAAAAAGTAGAAAAAGCCCATTTCCAAGAATTTCTGCACATTGTCCATTTTATATCTGAAACATAATTTTTACATCAAAAAATCATGATAACCTGCAATTATAATTGACATTTTTTTAAAAACAGCATGAATGATATTTTATTTTTAAATGAATTTTCAATTCGATGTTCCTAATTGGGAACATTGGCCTGTAAATGGGTAATGAAACATCTTGTTAGTTTTTTTCAAATATATAACATTTTTTCATTTTCATTTTATTTTCAATTTCTGATCTTTATATTTACAAATCGCTCTTAATTAAAGGGTAATAATTAATTATTAATAAAATATTAATTAACTGAAATACATTAATTAATTATATATTTCAAAAATAAAATAAGCATTTAAGGATAATTTAATTCAAAACTAAGGCCGCATGGTTTTTATGATATAATAATCATGTGACATTTTTTATGTATTCAATTAACTTTCTTAAAAATTACATCATTTCAAAGCAATTATAACGATATTGAAGAGAGCAAACATTATTTTCAATTCAGAATGAGATTTAGCATAAAGAAACACTGATAAAGCCGACACTTTCGAAAGGCTATGTTGATCATAGATTATCTCATCTTTAATCCATAATAAAACATCCCAAGCCACTTTATTTCTATTGTAGACAGGAAACTCCAAGAACGAAAACTCTTTACCCTAAAAACAAACTAGGTAGGAGGAAATTGACGCTAAAATTTTTGCAGGCTTAAGATCTTGTTATTTATTTTCATTTAACTCCAGGGACCCATAAAGGCTAGGTTAGTAAGAATCTACCAGAAGATCTAACTGTTACCTTAATGAAAAGTGGAAATAGCTGATGAAATGCAGATGCCTAGAGGATATGGGGTCAAAGCGTTTCGATCGCCAACATATGTAGATAGTCTTCGGATAGCACGTCAACTTCTGATACTTATCAGAGCTTCCCACATGTCTGCGATAGTTGAATTGTGTTCTTCTATTTAATATAGGTTATATAATTTTTATGCTGTTTGTGAGGTTTCACTTTCGTTAAAGCATATTTAATTGTTTTTAATATTTTTTTTAGATTCTGTGAAAACTCAAACAGGTTCTTTGACGGGATATGATTCAGGATTAGCATTGGAAACGCATTTTGTGACTATGTAATTAAAAAAATGAATGTGCAGTTGTACGCAAATAAAAGCATAAGTACAGTTAATGTCTTAAAAATTATAAAATATTATTTTCCATGTCATTCAGGCAAAATAAAAAAAGTTATCGTATTGCAATCCTTGCCCAAAACTATCGCAATTTGTAATAAATAGTATCGCAATTTGAAGTACGCAAGTGCGGGCAACAGTTGAACGGTGCGATTTTTTAAAGATGAAATTATTAATCCAGAAACCACTTAGATAATCAATAAAATAATATTTAAAAATAATTTTAAGAAACATTTTTTAAGTATACCTATACGGTTAAGGGGACATACGTCTCTTAAATATCGAAAAAACAGGGGAAACTGTCAAATTCGATACATTGTATCTCTGAAACAATTCATTTCACAAACTCACTTTTTTTCTAGAAAAATATCTATTCTTTCTGTTATATATTTATTCTGTACGCAGTTATAGATATAATTAAAGTTTATAGTGCCTAATTAGCTGGAATTTAAATTATGCACGTAATTGATAAGTGTTCATGGGTATGCGGCAAATTCTAACTACTATACAATTCAATATAACTATTCAAAGATATAAGTTTAAAAAAATATCAATTTCAGTACAACCCCTCATCTTTTAGCTTCTCTTCGACAGGAGTTAAAATTCCGCTCGTTGTAATGCCGATATCTTTCTGAATACTAATGATATTGAACTGAATTTTTTTATATAAGTTGCCCTATATATCTGGCTTTAAAGTTGTGAAAGAAAAATTACACCATGTTTCACACATGCGCAGTAAAACAGTATTTATTAAAAATGCTCATAATTCCTGTAATATTCAAATACTCTTTTTCAAATTTTTACAAAGTTCCTCTCTAACATATTGTTATCGTTTCTGTAAGTTTCGTATAATATAACAGAAAATTCTACATGTTATAAGCAAAAAACAGGTGGGAAAATTTGAGATTTTTTAAGAAAACCTTTATATCTTCCCAAATATTTGAGCTGAATTTACGACAATTCCTGTAAATATTATTCACATTAAACATTACCATTTCTGAACGTTTCATCTTGTTATCAGTATTCTGTGAAGCGGGGTGGGCCAAAAACTTTTTTGTCTCCATTAGTTTGTAGACGGTCCCCTAACTTCCCTCAGGACCGAATCTTCAATGTAAAATATGAGTTATTGTCTGTTCTTTACATGTCCAAAGTTTAAAGGCAGTCAATTAAACCATTTCGGAGAAATTCTAAAAAATGTGAAAACCTGCAAGTGTCCGGATACTTTTGGGCATATAGTGTATATATTATTTATTTTGTCCACTTATTTTTCTTCGCGATGATGGCATTAACTGAAGATACTTCTTTTTTAAAAAAAGCAACAATGAAACTATAAAATTTATTGCAAACGATGCTATTAGAACTCAAACTGAGGAAAAACAGCCCGCAGGTTCGCTCGCTAAAATGGAGTTATATTCAGTAAGGATGCTGCATTTAAAATCTTTGTATAAGGTTTAAAATAGTTAATTGGTGACATTAGATACTTTTAATTAAAGCCATGCAACGAAGTTGCAGTACCAGATAAACCAATATTTTCGAAAAAAAATTTTAGGATTTAAAAGATTGATTCCTATAAACCAGGTAAAATGTTAAAGAATGAAAACCAAATGAAATTTTAAACGATTTTAAATGGACCAATACGCCTCGAAAGATACAGGCAAACATAATTTCTATGGAATTTAAATATATTCAAAATGAATAAATACAACTCTTTGAAGTCATATTTCACTTTTTCCAGTCTTCTGTGACTAAAGATATCAGCCATATGCTCTACTACAAAAAATTATAAAAACAAACAAATTCGTACTGCAAAACCTCTTTAAAAGCAAAGTAATTATGACAACACGTGGTTCTGACGAAATGCATGTTGGGAAAGACGTCATGGGACCTTCATTACGAGGAATCATGAAGGAAATTATGAAGCGAACATTTTTTAACACTTCAGAAAAAAATTAATTAGAATTCAACAAAATGTTCAATATTAACCATTCTGGTTTTAAATAGCGGAGGAACGTCATATTTATTAGTTCAGCACATTAAAACTTGATAACAAAATTAGAAATGCGGATGCAATAAATTGGAATTCTATTTTTTTAGGTTTAACGACTGCTATTTAAAAAGTTCTCAAAATTCAGTAAATTGCGGTAAGCATTCAAAACTAACTTCATTAGAAAAAACACTGTTTGCCCTTTCCGATGGTGTATCTATTTTTCTTCCTACGATTATCAAAACCTATTTTATTTAGAAATTAGTGCGTAACATCACCCAAAACATCACAAAATATTAAATAAAAAGATTTTCTAGATAAAATTTTAAAATTTTGGCTTCGAGGTGCATTGAGTCACTGTTCTGACTAACTATGTGCCACATTTCATAGCTGTAGGCGCGATAGATTCGTCTGTACATCGGACGCAGTCACAAACATTTCCTTTTAAAAGTATAGACTAACTTCTTGTTATTTGGAACAATTAAAATTTTCGGAATAACGGAACCATTTGCAACAATCATAAATTGTTTTTCGTCACAGACTGTTTTTCTTTTATTTCTGATAACAGTACAGACTCAGTAGAAGAAACAAATAAGGACTAGAAGAATTGAGGGAGTAGCAGATTTTAGGAAAAGCTAGGAATGACTATCCTTTATCGAAAAAATGGTTGTATATTAAATTAATGTGAAAATTTTAAAGAATTTCTCATGTATCTGAGACTTGTCAAATTATATAGACAGCAAAAAATATGTTTTTCAATAATAATACAGCATTAAAGAACTTTCAAGACATTCAGTTCAAATATTAAAAAAAGAATTTACTCTACTTAAGAAATACTCTAAAAAAATAAAAATATTTAAAAGTAGCGACATTTAATGGACAGGTAACTGAACCATCAAATGATTTGCTTCTTCAGGTAACATAACATGTAACACGATATTGTAAAATATTGTTTGATATTATATTCTATTATATACTGTATTGCATAATATTCTATCTTTGTACTGCTCGGAAGTCCCACTGATTCACAATGTAACTTCTGTGAAGAAAATTTTTGATTGTGGATTATCTTCTACATTCCATCATAATAATTCTAAAGCAAAGGAAATGTCCATCTATGAGAATCGACCTTTCTATTAGTTTCGCGAATGAATTGAGATACCATTAACACTGACCTCGGCTCTGACATTGAATTTATCAAGAAAGAAAAATTATTCCTTAAACTAAATATCATAGAATTTTTCAAAACTATTATGATATTTTCTTTGTTTATTTACCAACTGTTGTATAATCCGCATCGGTTATGATATACCTGTAAAATACGAACTGTTAATGTGTTGTTTTGCTGTCATCAAAATCTATATTATTTATTAATCTAGCTTCCTCAAACCGGAAAAAAGCTTGATTCCTTTATATTTGCGGTATTGGTACAGAAAATCAAGAGAACGAGCAAGATGCTCAGAATAAAACACCAAAATATTAGTCAATGCGATATTGAGAAGAGAAAACCATATTTGTGTAGAGACATAAATTCACATGTAAAATTGAGAAATCATTTCAGAATAAATTTGTCTCTTTTATTATATTTGCATTTATACTGAAATTATTTGATGATTAATTTCGAACCAAAATGAAGCAAGTGATAAAAAAGCTAATAAAGCTTAGATACATGGCAAGGTGAAATCAAAACTTCTAGCAGTGGAGGTACTAGTGGCGATCTTCTCATGCCTCGAATCCCTGAGTAGGTGAAGTGCTTCAAAATCTATTCGATGGGCATCGCAATGCTAAGCTGACGGCGAATTTGTGACATTGGTCTGGTGAAGGAGCCTCAAAACAATTTTGTGCCTGTGGTCTCATATTGTCACATCTAGTTTCTTGAAAATGTTAGGATGCAGTTGAATGAAATGAAAAATATCAGCTTTCGTGTAGCCATTTTATTGATTGAAAACTGTATTAAAAGTAAATAGAACTGTATTACTTCCTCAAGTAAAATCTTTGGTATTCTCACTGTTCCAGGATTAAGAGAAATCAAATAAACCTTAAATCATCTCTCAGCAATTAAATGGGCTTTTTTTTTCAAATAATGACGCATATCCCATGCTAAGAAGTTTTACAGAATTTATTAAAAAAAGTGAAAAAAGTAAATAAAGCAAACCAATCAAAGTCTCCGTTTGAAAAGTTTTTAGATACTTTGAATCTGATTCAGAAATACTTATTTTGTTTGCCTCTGGATGGGAAGATATTTATTTAACAAAATATTGATCCATTTACTCATTTTTTGTATTTGCCCCTTTTGAAACGAATTTTGTTTTAAACTGACATTTTGCAATGAATTTTCAAATTATTTCAATAAATAACGCAAAGCAGAAACTAAAACCCTTCTAATCATTTCCAATATTTATTAACTCTTTTCTCACATCAAAACTTTTTATCAACAAAATATTCATACGCCACATTTAAAGGTCTTTAATTTCATAGTTTTTCAACATTTGAAGTAAAATTTTAATGATGGCATTCAGTAAGCACTCTGTACCTAAAATGACTCCGAATAATTCAGAAAAATGAATATAAAAGTAAAAAAGTCCTGAAGGGTAAAGATCCTAAAAAAGTAAAAAGATCCTGAAGTAGCTACAGGATGAGGCAGAAAGAACGGACATTTTTGAAATGGCTAAAACTCAACACCCGGTGAACGGAGAGATGCACAGTATGTGGCGTTAGTTTCGTAAAGTCTTGGAATTTTTTATTCAGTTGAATCTATGAAGTCTTGGACTATAGAGCAACGTCAAGGAAAACGAGTCTGTCACGGCAGTTTAGCGTGAGTTGTGTCACCATTTCAGTATCTATAGAAATCAAACTGTTCCCACCCTCGTAACTATAATATGTTGAGTTTTAGAACTTCGTACACGAGGTACAATAATGAGAAAAAGACCGTCGGGGGTTACACGAAAGGTGCGTCGAAAGCATCAGGCAAGCCGTGCAGAGCATTCCGAATCGATCTGCTTGAAAGCATTCTTCTGAACATGGCCTCAGTAATCGGTCGGTAAGGCGGATTTTGCATTTAGACCTTTAATTCCACCCCTACAAGTTGGTCGTTGTGCAACAGTTGAAGCCCGGGGATTGCGCTCAGAGACTGAATTTTGCACATGAGATGGAAGCAAAGTGACAACTTCATTTCGCTCATAAATGATGCAGCTTGTTTTCATCTCAGTGTCATGGTGAATCAACAAAACTGCCATCATTGGGCTTCGGAGAATCTAAAAGAATTAGAATGAAAGATCGCTATACAAAGCGACGAGCAAATTGACAGAGCGATGTTTGAGAGACTGCTCGCAAAAGTTCCTTCAAGATTGCATCAGTGATAACGAACATCACATGGAAGATGTTGTTCTCCACACTTGATTTTGTGAAATGCTATTTCAATACGAAATCAGCTATATGAATGAATTTATTTTTAGAAAAAAATTAGCGATTTAGTGTCTTTTTGAAAAACGTTCGTTCTTTCTGCCCAACCCTGTAGTACAAAAAAATTATTTTTCTTTCAAATGTGTTCTCGAAGAGTTACCTGCAATTTGCCTAGGCTGGCTGGAGGAATTCAATTGTTTATGGTTACCTACAACTTATAATTAAACATTTACGAATGTACATTATTGCAATCTGTCAAATTCCCATCATTTTTAGAACAAATTTGTAAAATTTCTTTTATTAATAAAATATTTTAATCAGATAATATTATTAATAATTAATCTACAAATTTATCTTGACTTTCATACCTTTCAATGCGAAATTTCAGAAAAATTCAATCATATTTATCATATTCCAAACACCAGCCTGAAAAATTTTCTAATCTAATGTTGTTAATACAATAATTTATTTTATCTAATAATTATAAGGTAAAAGCATCATCACATAGTTCCTAATTAT
Source organism: Araneus ventricosus (assembly GCA_013235015.1). NCBI lineage: Eukaryota > Metazoa > Arthropoda > Arachnida > Araneae > Araneidae > Araneus > Araneus ventricosus. The sequence goes on along the minus strand of BGPR01003325.1, from coordinate 41,046 downwards.
TTCACTCGAAAATACTATCGAGGATAACTACTATACATTTTGGATATTTAGAAATACTTCATTTTATATTTCGTCTTAAGTTCTTGAAAAGATTACAGTTTCATGAACTCGGAAAGTTTATTATCACTATTATCATTACACATATTTATTTTTAAAACATGGGAAATATTGAGAAATAAATTTAAAAACACATATTTTAAAAATAAATATAGAATAAATCAATTTCTTTTGTAGAGTAACATTCAAATGTTTCTTACTATCTTTCTTCTTCTTTCTTACTATCGAAGATAAAAGCAACAAGACATAGTTCTTTATTTATTTAATTCCAATTTTCTGAGGAAAAAATATTTTTTGCAAATGTGAGGAAGAATTTTAATCTAAAGAGTTTGTAAAGCAGTTAGAACATTATTCTAATGTTACCTGTTATAAACTCTAGATTTGTTGTAGCAAACTGAAAAACACAGAATCGATTCATTTTCTAAAGTTTCAGCCAAAATAATTGATATTTCCTACAGGCACAAATTAGCTATTTCTAGAACACAACAAATAATCTTTACATTAGACAATTCCGGTCGACTTTAAATACTTATAATCTATCCTCTAGAGATATATCAAACGTACCGGATTATGTTTTAATTAAAGGACTATTGAAGCGCCATCATAAAGATTAAGTACTGTAATTAAGTTCTTAACTAGTACAAACGTCGCTTTAAGAAGTCTTCAGGGAATCATACCTGTCAAGGGCATTCGCTTTTTTATTATTAGAGGAAAGTGATATTTAATACCTTGAAAGTGTGTGATTAATTTCTTTTGTTTATTTTGCTGAACACATCTCACTCCAAAGATTAGTTTAAAAAATAAGTTGTTTATATCCATATATTTTATTTTTAGCTTTTCCATATTTATGATATACATTTAGTTTGTTATTTAGTCTGTTCGTACAAGATAAACAAGAACTACAAATATTTCATTATGAAATATTAATAAGGAATTATTGTTATTAAATAAGGCTTTTTTCAGTAATCTTGCAACATGTTTATAAAAGGAGCCAATGGCTCTAAGCACGGGGATATAGGTAGTGTAATGTTATGCAATGTGTTTACAAAGCTTATATATTGTATATGCAAATTATATCATAACTGTCTTTTATCCAACTTTATCCTATTTCATACCGTTTTTCCTATTTCGTTTGCTTACTTAAAAGATAATAAAATTTTCATAAATAAATCAATGGTCAGCAGTTGGATTAATTGCATGAAACATAAATATAGGATCAGAACAGTGGCGGGTCGTCCATTAGGGCTGCAGAACTGCAGTCCCCTGAAATTATTTTAAAACTCATTTCTTCATTTTTATTCTAATTGGCTTACTTTTACACTTTAAGAGTTTAATGATAAACGAAAATGGCAAAACGTAAAAGGAAGACGAAAAATAAATCAAAAATTAAGAGAGAGACAAATCAGAGCTGCAGAGAATTTCGCCCCTCCTAGAATCAAAATTTCCCGCATTGAGCAAGCAACGCGGAACTCTCAATCGGAAGAAAAAAGCAACCCTTTCTCCTATTGAAATTAGAATCCCGTGATCTGGACTCCGGAGCAGCTCACGTTTGGCGCGACTTCCTCATTTTGGCCCTTTTTCGCTTTCTCTCAGTATTCCAGTCATTGCGTAGTTTTTTAAATTAAATTCTGGAGTTGTTGTAATTTTTTGCTCCTTTATCTTCTTGGGGTACTAATAACAAATCTGAGATTTGCAACCAAAACGTTTTTGTTCGAATTTTAGTTATAGCCAAAAAATATGGAGTTCCTATTTTCCCAGTTTTTTGCATATAACTGAAAAATTATCAATTTTTAGTATATCGTCATTATATACCAAAATAATCAGCATAAAATTTCCTACAACTTAGGTCAATGCAACTTCTGCAGCACTGCTTGTTTCTGAACTGACGAGCCGCCACTAGATCAGAATGAAACAGAATTATTGGATCAGTATGAAACAGGAGTATGGGATCAGAATGAAACAGAAGTATGGGATCAGAATGAAACATTAATATAGGATCAGAATGAAACAGAATTATTGGATCAGTAGGAAACAGAAGTATGGGATCAGAATGAAAGAGAAATATGGGATAAGAATGAAACAGAAATATGGGATCAGAGTGAAACAGAAGTATGGTATCAGAATGAAATAGAAATATGAGATCAGAATGAAATAGAAATATGGGATCAGAATGAAACAGAAATATGAGATCAGAATGAAACAGAAGTATGGGTGCCGAAATGACTGCATAAATCAGCATAGACTAACAAAATAACAATTTTCCAAAGAATCATACCTGTAAGATCCCTATTTTCCGAGAAAATCACACTCAAAAAGCGATACGACACAGCGGTATCACTTAAAAGCAGCCTTATTTAACATTTTCAGCGCCACAAGTATCCTTTTTATAAAAAGAATATCAATGACTGCATAACGCCATTAGGAAAAAATAGAATTGCTGCTGTCGTCTATTGACATTATTAGATACCAAAAACGCATTCATTCTAATAAATCATCAAAAGACTACCAATTGGATAAGGAGAAAGTTCATAGAAAGGTGGTTCCGAGGTGGAGCAACCGCCCTTGAAAGAATTAAAACTGAGAATTAAAGCCCATATCCTCATAACTTAACTCCTCATAAAACATGGGTTTTTTAAGGGTTACAAGACAAAAGAAAAACATAGATCATTACTCATTTCCATGATGCTTACGCATTTGCTTTGCTAGACCCGGCTCAGTCCACCTTTCAACGATGCGGATGCTTATTTCTTGATATGAAAGGCGCACATTTTCAACAATCGCGCCTGTAAACAATATACCTGGTGCGTAAACTGTTGCTTTTTAGGTATCGAATGAACTTTCTTTTTTGACTAGATGTGACGCCATCGTTTCTTCAGTGCAATTCTCTAGCAAATTAGGTATCGCGCTTTGGTGAGCTTAGGAGATATTTACTGTACACCCTGTATTAAAATGTTATGCTTGCATAACAAATATTCAACCCGCATAACATTAACGCCACTATATACCCCGAGCTTGGAATCCAAAGGAGAAACGTGGAAGGAAGTGCATACCGTGCTCCCGTAGGGAGACATGATTGACCTAGCATCTGTCCTTGCTTCCGCTAAGTTGTCCTGACCCCCTTGCGAAATGTCCGAAGGAAACAAAGCCCAGAGACTTTCTTGGATGAGAGTAGTTGTACACATACTGGCCATAAGGGTATCGATTGTAATTACAGAGCCAACGGGCATAATTGAATTTTGAAATGATGAATAATGATTAGTTATGGTATGAGAAACAACACACTACAATACACTTAATATGGAAATGGCAATAAAAAAATGTTTACATAAAATTGGGAATGATAATAGACAAGTAACACAACAAATCTAGATAATAGAAAAGAAAGCAACAAAAAAACATTCTCCTAGTTTACGCATACCTATGTACAAAAATATACAGTGTAAGAACAAAAAATACTAATAATAAAATAACAGGACTAAAACTATAAAAAAGTGAAAATTTGATCTAAAAATAACATGGTGATGATAATGCATTGAAAAAAGTGCTAAATTTTTAAAAAATACTCAAAACTTGAACATGAGATGCAATTTGAGCTGAGGAGGAGTCAAGTGAAAGTCAAAAAGTCCGTTGAGTCTGTCAGTTGAGTGAGAGGAGTGGCGCGAATGGGATGAAAAATTAGAGGGCAAAAATTTATAAACTTCTAAAAGTACCCGAGAGTATTGGGTATACAGCAAAATTTTAAAATTTAGATACAAACTTAGCTAACTTTGCGGATACTATTTCTTTTAATAATTCTTAGTTTCAGGTTGCTAAAATGAAATAAAAATTTAATTTTTCCAGCAAAAAGTAGGGGGCGCTGCACCCCTCATCCCCGACTCGCCGACACTGACTGAGAGTTTATTGATTTTGAAGAGTGTCAATATTTTGAGACCTTCGAAACATTCAAGTTAGTTATGTGGGAAGAGGATTTCTTCATTTTCAGAGATAAAGATAATAAGTTTCATAATCTTTTTCCTTGAAAATGGATTTTTAGGACTCTTTTCCACCGGAGATGTTATAGGTGGTTTGAGGGCTTGGTAAAATGAAATGAGCTTGTAAGGAGACAGCTGGTTGCAAAGTGCAGAGGGCTTAGCAACTCGCCTCAACCACAATCGGTCGTTCTAAGGCGAAATCTCTTAAGGTAAGTTGCGAATGGGCCATGTCCCATTGCAAAAGCTGGGGAAGTCTTGACCTTTGGTAGGACGAGATGGACGTTCCTTCCATTGTCACCGTTGTCCCATTCATTCTGGCAGAGTTCAACTTGCATAAAAACTACTCAACTTGCATAACAACTACTCAACTTGCATAACAACTACTCGGCTTGAATAACAACTACTCAACTTACATAACATATACTCAAGAAAAATAACATGAAAAATCATATAGCATAATGTATTTTATAAATCAGATACATAAATATTTTGTTCGTTCGCGGAGCCCTCTCACAAAATATTATTATCTTAAAGTCATGATGTGTCAAATACATTAAATTATTATATGCATAATACTCATTTTCAAGAGCTATAATATTTATTGAGATTTCAATTTGAAAATAAGATTTTGAAAAGCTTGGTTTGAAGTAAATTTAATATTTCTTTACAATCGATCACAAAATTTTATCACAACCAAATTTAATATGATTTTCTTGAATAATGGCTGATTACGGCAATTGCCTGAAATTTTCCTTCGTAAGTTCATGAATTCATCTCCTCTGTTTCAATTATAAAATACTTTTTTAAAAGTATTTTATGATCCCAAAAAGTAGCAAACTTAGTACTAAGAACTAATTTACAGTCATATTTCGAACTTTTATAAAAATGATGTTATTCATTGTTCTGTTGATTTTTCAGTTTTCAGTGTGAAAAATATTCATATTTTTCTATGGCTCTTTCTGAGTATTTTAAGTGTATCTTCTGGAGTAAACTTTGATACCGTTCGCTGCTTTATATTTCCCATAAGAACTTAACTCAAATTTTAAATTTAAACTGTAAGGATTTTATTTTCTTGAAACATTATAAACCTATAAAAAGAGTAATACGAAATCCCAGAAAACTTTCAAAATTCACAAAAAAGAAAAGTAATTAAAGTTGTGAAATTAGAGTTTGCGCTAAAAGAATTTTTATTAAGAATAGGGGAGACTTGGGAGACTTGATCCCTAGGTCTAAAACCAGAGAAAAAATGCAATTAAGTCTCTGAAACTGGCAACACTAATAAAGTGATTCCTTATCAACAGATCTAACAACAGAATTTCATTCAGCCATTTTTATTTTTGTTGTTAGAAAGGAATCTCTGATTTTTTATAGTCAAACTTCTTTTGGAGTAGGTACTTTATGTTTCTTATTTTTTGCTAAATATAACTAAATTACTTAAGTTTATTGATATAATATACTAACTTCCTTACTGCTTAAATGTTGTTATTTACATCCAATACAGTTTCTTTATTTTTTATTTAACAATTCTTTTTCCAACACATGCACATTAGGGACACTTGATCCTGGGATCAAGTGTCCCCAAAGTTAAGTTAAATTAATATTAACAATTTTATTCCCCCCCTACTGGTCATTGCGATTTTCAAGTCACATTTAGATAATATCAATATTATTTAGAATATGGTTACCTTGATTTTGGATGGTTAACAAAGGTAGAAAGTTAATATGTGGCTGCACATGATGGTTAGCAAGAACATGGTGACGGCTTCACGGAAAGAGAAAATTAGTCATTCCGTAGGAAAAATTGAAAAGAAGATATCATCATTTGAATGTGAAATAAATTTTCTAAGAAAAAGAGGACTTCGTTCCAACCAATTTATTTATAAAGAAAATGGTGACTTTAGTGTTGTGGACAATGACGACATTGTCAAAAAACTACCTAAATCAGCCATGCTTGGTGGAACTCTTCGAACTGCAAGAATTTTAAGAATTATTTTTGATGTTTCAAGCCTTGAAAATATTATTTGATCATTACTTTCAGCGATAACAATCATTCATATGGGAAACAGTGATTTTCAATAATGTAGAATTTTCTGAATGTGTTTTTCTCCCTTTTCTGCATGTTAGTCAACAATAAATTTGATTTCGACTACTTAATTTGAATCATTTCAATTCATCTGTATCAAGGATCAAGTCTCCCTGCAATTGGGGAGACTTGATCCCTTTGCTAATTGTTGGAAAACAATCTTTCTTCATTTTAAAAATGGTTTTTCAAAAATAAAAAAAACACTACAACAAAAAAGACAAATAAGCCTTTAATAATGACTGAAAACATTTTTTAAAACTTTGGTTTTTCCAAAATAAAAATTAAAAACTGAAAATAGGATCAAGTCCCCCACTACTATTTTAAATAGCAGAAATAATTATAGTTGAAGAAGTCAATGATAGAGTGCGATAGCTCGAATTTATCTCCCGGAACTTCATAACTTAGTACTTTTATAAAGATATTTATAAATCTTTTGATCATTTATTCGACTGATCCATGGATTTGTGTTTAGAACTATTTATTGTACGAATGTTTCCTATAACAGATATAGCTTTATTAACTAAGAATTTTTCATAAATAGAGAAGCATAAAAAAGTTATTGCCACTCTTGCCATTTTTTAAGCACCGTATATATTGAGGTAGTATTCAAATGAGTCCACTCCATTGGTTATGTCTAACAAAATAGCATTTATATTTCCTTACGTGTGAGAGACAGATGAAATCACTGACAAAAATTTTATGGGAAAAGTTGCGCACTAGAAGAAATAAATTTTGTTTACTAATTTTCTTCTCAAAAAAAGCATTTTTAGTTAAAAAATATTTTTAATAATTGAAGGAATTTATTATATGCATGCATAAACTATTGCTGCAACGTTTTAGTTTCAAATATTGAAAACCATAAAGAATACGAACAAAAACAATGAGAATTTATCGATTTAATGATCTGTACATATGAACAATAATTTGACTTGAGAGCAGAATTTTAACCCTCTGACTACTAAGAGTTCTCAAAATCTGAGTACAGTTGTATAAGGAGGTTTGCTTAATAATTGATCTATGGAATGGATTCGTCCATCCATTTCTCCCTCTTCTCCTCACTACGGATGGTGGGAGTATGAATGGCTCTTTCATCTCTTATCTCTCCCCTAAAGGTCCCTTTAATGACCACTCGCCCAACTGCCTTCTCCCCCTTTCGGAACAGCAACCGGCCGAAATCCGCCCCACTAGTATAGAAATTGCATGGCCGGTTACGGGCGGTTTAGGTTTCAGAGTGTTAAAGACACCTAACTTATCAGAACTTAATTTTATATATTTAAAATACTAATTTAGAAAAGGATTCGAAATTGACGTTTGTGTTTTTATTTATGTTTTTAAATTTTTTCTGTTAAATTTCTTTCTTATTTATTTCATATAAAGGCATATTTTGTATTTCGCTATATTCTTCTTATTCGTAGTAGTGCTAATATTTTTAGTTGTTGCAAATAACAAAGACTAAAAATCACTGCAGTTATTTTCATTTATCCTTTGAAAGCATGCGCAAAAATGGAAAATTTCACTTTAGAATATACTTATTACTTCTTTAGATACATTTTTTTGAAATTACTGCTTAATTTCTTTTTATGCAAAGCGATTAAATTTGATTTGATTTGATTTTTTGTTCTTTAATTGAATAAAAAAATTTTAACCACACCTATGGTGTAAGCTAAAAACTTTTTAAATTTCAATGCAGAGATTCTATCATTAATTAGTATAAAGAGCAATAAATATGATGAATCATTTTACAAAAGATGACTCGAATTTAAAGGACCCCGCCTTCAAGGATTCTAAATGGGACTACTTTCTGACCAGACAAAATAGAAAATTTTGCAGAGAAATTCCAGGAACTGAAACACAGAAACGAAATAAAATAGAATTTTCTAAATCCTATGAGTAAATGTTACGTGAAAACACTAATTAATAAACAATTTTATGTAGCAGCATAAAGATTCGAACTATCTTTTAGTAAATACATTTCTCTGTTGACAAATGCTACCAATTTCTGGACAGAAAAATTTGCAGTATTTTACAAAATCGCAAAAATTAAATAAATAATATCACTCAGTAACCACATGTCAATATTCTTCTCTAAATATTTGTCTCTCATTTAGACATGTTTGATTTTCTGGAGGGAAAAATTATTTAACAAAATCCTATCGTGCTCAAACAGTTGTTTTATCTTCTTTATTTTCAAATAAATTACATTGCCATAGACTTTGCAGAAAACGCATTCCTTTATCGCAGGCATCTGGAGACAGTTTTCTAATATCTTACAGAATTGATACAGAATAGAACCTAAATAATCGTATCGAATTCATATTTTTAAGACACTTTGTTTACATCAGATTTTTTTATCAATCCCATGAAAAGTTCTTTCCGTTGCTTTTTAACCTACATTTTTCAGGACTATGTTTTCGCATTTTAGGTTATATTTTAGAGTGGATTTAATTGGATTTAACGGTCCATTTTCCATGTAAATAGGTCACAATGCTCTATGTATTCTATTTTGGGAATAATTAAATTAACAAAAATGCAGCCTGAGGCAGAACATCCCTCTTCAAACCTCTACCCCACACAACGTGAAAAAATTTCGTACACGACAGAACTACTCTGCCCACATATAGTATAGATGTGTAATGGAATCGGATCTTGAACCTCGACCGTCTTACACTGTAAAAAAATCCCATAAAATTTCCGGTTTTAAACTGGCAGCTGGGTTGGTTGCGCAAAACCGTAAAAGTTACGAAGTAAATCCGTATGCACAGAGGTTTTTTACCATACGAAAACAAGTTTTTTCCGTAAATGGACGATTTAGATGCAGGTGGTGACAAAACTTCAAACTCCTGCGATCCGTGGATCGAACCTGCGTTCAAAGAGTTGACAGGCAATCTCTCTAACCACTAGACCACCGGGGACTTCATACAATATGGTAAAAATAATCTATTTGAGTTTTAAGGTCCCTATAGCTCTAGTGGCGCCACCTAGTGGTGTAAAAGTCAACTATTGCCAGAACTCGTGTATACATAAATTTAAATCGCAGTTTTATACGCACGATGTTCAAAACCATAAAATAATTGCTGAAAAATAAGAGCAAGTGTAGAAAATAATCTTAAAATTATGAAGAAAAAGGAAAGTTATCGTACGGAAAGCAATACCGTATGACAAACAATAGAATTTGAATTGACGGTTTTAAACAGTTTGTGGTTGGAGAGGAAAACGGTGAAAAACCGTTTTGTCAACAAAGCAGCTTTAAACAGTCAAATATAAGGAAAAAGACCGAAAAAAAACGGATATTTTTTACAGTGTACGCAGAAACAGGCTGCCTTCATTTTAACCATATTCTGTCTGATTTGCATTATAAAATTTTAAAAAAAGCAACTTACAGAACTTTTTCCAGGCTTGAAAATTCATAAATATTTATTGTAGATTAAATTAACACATTTTTTTGTATTTGTTTACCCCAGAATCCAAAAATGTTGTCAATAATATATAATTATTGACAATTAAACTCTTATTAACAGAAATAAATTTGTAATTAAAGAACTCCTTTGATAGGGAATCCTCAACATGCAATTTTATCATAATTTGAAAGACAAAACCATCACATCAGAGATTAACTACTGCATGTTGAGCTTCTACAGAAATGATAAGTTGTTTTGAATGCTGAGATGAACTGTAATGTGAGGTAACTTGTTTAAAGCAAAAATATTCTAATGTCACCTTTTATAATCTCTACGTTTGATGGAACTAATTCTACTACACAATCCTGCATTTATTTACCACAGAAGTCTAAAATGTTGTCAAGAAGCCAATTCTAACATTTTTTTGTCTAAATAATTGAAATTACAATCACCGCAATCTGTCTGCATATTTTTATATTCATTTTCTGAAGCATTTATCACCAAAAGGTTAAAAGAATCTCGTATCCCTGCAAAACTAGGAATTGCTACTGACAAGACATTAATTTATCGATGTATCAAAGGAAAAAAATGAAAGATAGTAATTTAGATATCCATTTTTTGTATTTCATTTACCTGCCAAACTCATGCAGTGGAATCTATGAAATATGATCTTAAGGAAATAAATGGTGGTTCTTTCAGAAATGACACCAGAATGATGCATCACAGCCGCTTTGATAAAGAATGCATCATGCATTGTTAATGGAGCTTGTTTGAGATTAATCGTCAACTAAAAATGCGAATAAGCCTCATGTTATTTAATCAAATATGATAGTAGCGAAGAAAAGTGGAAAAGAATACATATATCAGTAAATTCGTGCACAAAGAAAATAGATGTGAATGTAGAGGTGTGCATTTGTTTTCTGTTTTTATTTTTTATTTTATTTTCATGGAACAGAAAGGAATCAAAGCAAAGTTCAGAGTGAGTAAAACTCTAATTGTTTAAAAAAGCAATTTAGTACTGATTAGTTCAGTTTTATTTTCTAAATTCCTACATTGACCAGTATTTATGAAACCATTCTTTTTGCATAGAACATCTTGACTCAATTCGTTAGCATCAAAAATAAAGGTACAATTTCTGCCATTCGCATTGCTACTGCAATGGTAATGCAATTAACCTTCCAGCGGCCGCACTAAAAATTTTTACACGAGAGGGCGCGTGTCGTACTTTTTACGACATAATGTTTCTTCATTTTTACCCTTGCAGTTGTAAGTTACTTCATTATAATAATAAGAGACACATCAAAAAAGCAAATTCTTTCATCCAGAATGAAAATTAATTTTTACATTGTTGCAAAATCTAAAATTATACTGAAATCCGAGAAAGCAATGAGATTTAGCACTATTATTTTCTGAAAAATGTATTAAGCAATTTATAATTAAGAATATTATAAGACCAACTAAGATTGTACAACAAAGACTTTCTTCTTAGTTTCTTATTATTGTTCGTGGATTCGAAACATTGAACTTTTGCCAGAGAGTGACGCTTACAAGTATACTATATATTGTACCTACTGTATTTCGTGAATTTTGATGAACGTTTTATTTCTTTCAAACACAAACCACAAGCTCTTTTTCTCAATGTTGGTTGCTGTTCACTTGCTTTTTCAGGTTGTGATGTATAATTTAGATTTAAAGGCATGGTAGTGCCATATGGCGATGATCAAATTTTTTGGGCTCGAGTAGCGAGATGTTTTCATAAGACTGTGGTTTTTCAAGAAATTCTTCGGCTTGGTGGATTACTGCCAGGCTTATTACATATTAAATATTTTTGACAATGCAAAATGAAATATTAAATCTCTGTAATGCGCACTGGATATATAATTATCAATCTGCAACGTAAAGACGTGAATTTTTTTTTTATTACACGAGCCGGCGCTCTTCGCATTTTTTATGACAGAAGCATAAAATAGTATGAAATTACCTTGAAACTTGGAAAAACCCATTTAATCCTGAAGAGAAGGGTTGCATGAAGGAATAGCAACGACCTTCATACTGTTTTGACTCCGAATATGAGAACAGGGCATGAAAAATCCCGTTTGTCGTAAAATTTGCGCAGGCGCACCCGCTGGAAGGTTAAAATACCAGAATTTTCAGAAACACCTTAAGAAAATTTTCCTTTTTCGGAATTGGGATACATAAAGGTATATCAATAAGAAATACCCTCATCCCGACCGAAGGTGTGCAGAGTACTTGAATGTCTCGATAATAATGAGGAATTAGGAAATACCTAAAATAAAGTCCATAACGAGTGTCTCCTGGGCCAGACTGAAACATATGCTATACATTATGACATTGGTAAAAAAACCGTCAAGTGGAGTTGGAATCCTAAGTCTTTTAATCCTAACCCTGTTACTTCGATGCACCTTTTCCTAAAATCTGTTAGATATTCACATTTGAAATTTTTATGTGAGTAAAGTACATCTTTCTCATTATACTGAAATGATTTTCTTTTTTTAAATTTAAAAATTTATTTTTTACAAATTTTTTTGTGTCAAAACAAAAAAATGTGAAATTGGTCATTTCTTTGTACCCTTTCTCAAAATCTGCTGTAGATACCTGTTTTAAACTTATTATGCAAGTAAATTACACCTTTTTCATTTTCTGAAATGAGCTTTTAAAAAAAACTCAAAACTTCATATTTTACAATTTTTTTGTGTCAAAATATGGTAAAATTTTACTATGTCTAATTAAATATTTTGTAAATTTATAAGAAATTAAAATTTGTCCAGAAGCTCATTGTTTCAGTATAATGTGAAAGGTGCACTTTACTTCCACAAAAAATTTCAAACATGTATCTATGACAGTTTTTGAGAAAAGTTCATCGAAATGACGAATTTCACATTTCTTCTTTCGACACAAAAAAATTTGTAAAAAATAAATTTTTGATTTTTTAAAATCTTTTCAGTATAATGAGAAAGATGTACTTTACTTGTACACAAAATTTCAAATATGAATCTATAACAGATTTTGAGGAAATATACATCGAAGTAACAAGGTTAGGGTTAAAGGAATTAGGGTTCCAATTCCCCTTAACCAGCCTAACACCATGTGCAAGATCCTTGTTATTTATACGACAGCATCTCATCCTCATACTCATTACGGTTCCTCCGAGACTACAAAAGGAAATAAAACAGTCAATCGGCTGTTGTAGATAGTGTCAGAATCAGTATTCACCTTCCACATCAGATGACATTTTATTTAAATTTCTGGTCCTCAATTATTAACTATTATTCACGCAAAAAAAGACTTTGTCGACTGTTCATTTATCTCATACACTCAGTAAGAATTAAAATCGAACTGTAAAACCCATCATTAATTAATCCATTGTTCATAAAATTTTTAAATTCTGACTGAGTAAAAATGTTGCTCATGCAGACATTTCGTGAAATGAATTTTAATTTCGGATGATTTTTATCACACAACATACTTAATAATTAAAGGAGAAATTAGCAGAGTTCAATTAGAAGAGTTCGAGAAACAGGTTTGATCATCGTTTATTTTAAACACATAGCGGATAGACGTAAGACACAGACATAAAGGACGTTTTTACAAGCACATCAAAAGTACATCTCTAACCTCTTATCGGCTCTCCGTGAAAGGAATCATGGGATATATATGATATATATATGACGTCACACAGTGACGTATTGCATCATGACATCATCACAATAGCTTGTGATTGGTTTGAATATTGAGAGAGGAGACTGAAGGAAAGTAAACTGCGTATAATTTCAAACAATAATTAATTTGCATTTTTATGTTAAATTTCGTCCGTTTCTATGCTCTGAAATCTGAAATAAAAAAACATTTTAACCACTTTTGCAGACCCCCATGCAGAGATAAATCGTTAAATTCACTTATTCTTTTCTCAAAATAACAGTCACTCTTCAGATAATACAGGGCGCTAATAAATTATTGAACCCATTTCAAAGATTAATAAAATAAGAACTAATTATGTTATAACTACGATTTTTTTTAAATGAGTGGGAAAATAAAAAAGTTTTTTTCCAGATAGGTGGCGTACCATTATGGCTTTCTAAATTTGCTACAGCGAGAGATTTCCATTTGGAATGGCTACGTTTCCTGGTTTCCTTTTTTAGTTTTTCTTGATTACCTCGAAAACTATTAAATTTTCGAATTACAAGTGAAGAATTACAAATTAAAATGCGTAAAATTCCCTTCAAATACATGCTTTTATTTTCTTCTAGCTTTAATAGTTTTGTAGATAATGACTTAAAAATGGCAGATGTCCAATAATTTACCACCACCTAGACCGCCGTAACGCCGCGTTACCTGTGAAAGAACTTTTTAAAATACGTCCTCATTATAAGAAAAGTTTAAAAATAAGAAATAAGTTTTAATAAAGTTTTAAAATAAGTCATAGTTGTAACATTATTAGTTTTTTCTATTAATTTTTGAAATGGGCCAAATAATTTATGACCACCCTGTATGTTATATTTTAAACTAAATTCTAATTATCTGAAATAAATTTATTCCTTGAATACAGAATATTTAAAATGCAATTTTATCTTAATTTGGAGAACAAAACCATCACAACAGAAATGATTTATTGCATGTAGAACTTCTGAACTTGTACTAGTTCCAAATGCTGAGAAGATATGAACTTGATCAGAGCAAGAAAATTCTAATGTTACCTGGCATAATCTCTAGGATTGATGGCGTTTAAATGTATAACACAGAATTAATTCCACTTTAGAAGTTTAAAATCAAAATATTTGATAATTTCACCAAGAATTAACTGCTATTCTTTCTCGGCCACATTTAATACTGTTGAACGAATTATTCTAAAGTATTATGAATAGAAGATATTTATCTTCTAAACATTTATCAGAAATACTGGATTAGGTTTTAATTAGAAAACTACTCTAATGCCATCATGAAGATTTAGTATTAAAATTTATCTTTTAATTCTTGCAAAGGTCTCCTTCAGGAACTTTGATGGAATCACATCTTTCAGGGCCATTACATGTTTTATTTTTAAGCGAAAGTAATAATGCATACTTTTAAAATGAGTAATTAATTTCTTTTGTTTATTTTATAGAGTATGTATATTTATAAGCCCATTAGGTTGAAAGATGAATTGTTTATTTTCATATATTCTACAATTTTGTTTCCTCTCCCTCCTTCATATTTTTCTGCAACATCTTTCGTCAGTTACTTAAATCTTCTGCTGAAAGATAAACAGTAACTGTAAATATTCGTGACTAAATTTTATTGAGGGTTTATTTATATTTGTTCAGGTAATTCCGTTTAATCTTATACTGTGTTTACAAAGTTTATATTTTGTTTTTGCTTCGTCTCCTTGGCAGTTTTAAAACAAGTTTTTACTGGTCTGATTATTTAATTTATTTGCTCAAAATTTGAAATTATCAAATTATTATGGATTTATAATGAATTATTAATTACAGAACACAGAAATATGTGATATTTATATAATAAAACAGTAGTATAATTTTAAGTAAAAATAATCAATAAGAAAATATGGTAAAAATTGTATATACGATGATGCAGCCAAGTATTTTGGAAAGATTCTCAAATTAGCAAAGAATTGCTGCAAATTCCAACTTATGATCCAGTAGAAATAGATCCAGAATTATGCTGTGTACCATGAAAGATATTTTAATTATACAATAAAGAAATTACAGAAGAACCAGAATAAGTACACAATATTAATAACCATATACCTTTTGTGCGCAACGCAGCAGCATACAGTTATTGCATTAACAATATTGTCTATAACACTGGACAACAACAAAATTTTTTTTTCATGTTGCTTGAGAAAGAAAGGGTTATACCTATGCAATTTTGTGCCCTGATTTCAAATCTGTTAACCGTTTTTTTCAATCACCCATTGTTTTTGAGCAACGTAGTAACTCTTATTATATACATTAGGAAATCATATTCAGCTTGCAATATTTACACAGGCATATTTAAATGTGACAAACCTTCACTTTTTTGTGTACTTGGCCTGTCGACTGTATATTCATTTTCAATGTCCAAAAAATAGTCGGCTAACATTTTGGGATTCCATTTCCCTTGGTAACTAGCTCACATATTCGAGATATCTGATGGAACCGTTCACCATGCTTGTCGCTTACTGATCCAAGATTTTCAGGGTAGGATTCTAAGTGAGAGTGCAAGAAATGGATTTTCAACGACGTGTTGCATCCCATAGTTTTATAGGCCTATAAGCAAGCTATTGGCGATTTGCCTTAGTTTTCCGCTTTGTGATTTCCGAAGAAGCTTTTTTTCTAACTCCTCAAACGACGTCCATTCTGCGGCTTCCTTCTTAGTCAATTTACTCTCAAACACCGGATCCTTCATTAGTTGTCTAAATTGAGGTCCAACAAATATGACTTCCATAATTTTTGTTTCACTCACTTTTGGAAACTTCAGAAATTTTGAAATCCACTTCCTCCACAGTCCATCGCTTTAAAAAAATTCTTCATCAAACCTAATTTGATGTTCAATGGAGGCAAGAGAATTTTTTCTGAGGCAACTAGTGGTTCGTTCTCTTCATTCTTCACACCCAGTATGAGGAACTGTCGCTTGGGCCACACCATCTTGATGTAGTATTTTTTTTCTGTCCCTACTATCCCACTGGCACAGAAAGCAAAAACACTTGGTATAGCTTGCTTGCAATCCAACTAAGACGGCAATCACTTTCAAGTCAGCGCATATATACCAAGAATGCTTGCTGTACTCAATATTGGACAACATATGCTTCAAGGTTTCGTATGTTTCTTTCATACGAACGGCTACATTCTACAGGAATCGAAGGGTGCCTGTTACCATTGTGTAACAGAACTGCTTTGAAGTGTCTATAAGCAAACTCCATTCTTCAGGGTTATGTTGTAGTTCTAGAGCCTTAAACAACGAGTCAACATCATTACAAAATATCACATCGCCATCTTGGCAAAAGCTTCCACGTGCTGCCAAACAGAAACATCTGTCCTTACAAAGTGGCTCATGCATTGAATCGTATTTGCGTTGCAGGATTCTCGATCCAAAAACGCCTGTTATAATTTTTGACCTTCAGCCTTTTCTTTATGAAAATTATAATTGTAAGAGCATTTCAAACCCAAACATTATCTTCTTGGCCGGCAATTCATATTTTCAGAAAGTATTTTTGACACAAGATCCGACATATTTCAATGGCATTTTCTATGTACTTGTAAGCAATTACGAGTAGTGTTGTTGAAAAACAGTGTGTTATAGAGGTTTTTCGAGATTATATTCGGGTTCAGTGACCATAAAAACAACATTATCAGTTAAAATCTCAAAGGCAACAAAAAATATCCTGGCTATGACATTGATTCAAATAGAAGAAAGGAGTGGTCAGAGGTTTTATTGAGAGTTCATGTTGCATAAGATTGGAGGGTGGTAGACAAATTCTGATTGGTTTTTCAAATTCAGAGCTTAAAGGTGCATAAGAATTAGCTAAAATCATACGGGCAACAAAATGGTTGTTGTCCAATGTAATCAGCTAACCAATTACGATACAATCAAACAAAAAGAATCATGCTTTATTGTGGAATTCCATTTTATTGTGTGTGAGACTATAAAATTGATCGTCTCTGAAACTATTATCTAAATTAATTTCAAAATAAAAATTATTTAACTCGAATTCTTAACAGCTCTTATAATTAAAATGGTCTTTCGTAATTAGATGTGGAGGTGCATAGTAACTTTGTATCGATACGAATTCCGTAAAAGAAGCTACGGTACTGTTAATGTACTCAAAATCAACAAGATTAAATTTTCTCAATTATACTTTGAAGAAGAATTTATTGATGGCATGTTATTAAGAATATTGTCTTTAAATTATGAAAGTGCTGAAAAGTGCAGCAAACATTACACGTATTCATAACTGATAGCATATTATATAATATTTTATAATTCAGTCTTATTTGCTAAGTTTTTGCGTTATAATCAGTTGTTTATTTAACCATTTTTGCAAACAAAACTGCTACCATTTCATTTAGGAAAACATATTTAATTTAATTACAAAATAACAATAACGTTAAACAGTTTATAAATAGAATTGCAAAGAAACTAGATTAGTAAAAAGTAGTAGAAATTTGATGAAAAAAAGACTTTATAGGCGTCGAGAACTCTGTAATTGATGAGACATTCTTACAGTTTGTTTCATTTAATCCAGACATTGACGTCGCGGAATTTATGCACTGTTGTAGCTGTGACTTAGTGGCAGTTTTGATGTGAGGAAATCGAGGGTGTGATTACAAAAGAAAATAAGATTGCATAAATGCATGAATGGAAATCATATTAACTAGTCTGAGTAATTTGAAATTATGTCGGCATTTCATGTTAAATTTTGGTCGTGCAGTAGTTTTTAGGTTATATTTTTTGCATGTTGTCCTGTTCATTTACTACACCTTGAAATTGGACCCTATTCGTTCCTATCAGTTGTCGTAAATGTTATCTGGTAAGAATTCGCTCAATATAACACCACATTTACCCAAACAAAAAAATACAAATTATATATTACAAGAAAAAATTTAAATGATTCCCCTACAGTTATAGGAAATTTTGCAACAAAATAATTAATTAAGTCACGGAAATAAATATCGTTTCTAGTGGGTCATCGTGAGTATGTCATTCATTCAAAAAAGTTTAAATTTGAAACCGCTTTAATTTCTTCGTGTTTAAGCTTATGCTTTCTGCTGTCCAACTTTTTGCATTTATTATCCATGCATAAAATATATTTTGGCAAAATTTGTACAATTAGATTATAACAAGTAAAGTTAAGTTTATTATGAGTTAGTTTAGTATGACAACAAGTTTTTTTCCTACAACCAATTAAAAATATTTCTTTCAATGCCCTGTTTTTTCTCCGAACGAGTCAGCCAAGCAATAACGCTATTATTGAATACCCTAGAGAAGCGAAAACCTGGCCAGTTCGGTGAGTTCTCTCATCGTCTTGTGCGTTACCTAGATAAACTGTGCTAGGCTTTAAGATCACTAATCCAAGCAATGTTTCATCTTACCGATTTTAACTGCATTCTCTGCTAAAACATGCCCAATTATTGATACAGTTGCACACTGCACGAAGTTGTTTGAATAGAGTCATCATCGTGTAAATTCGAATAATTTCCGTGAGTGACAACGTCTGAAGCTGGAACGTTATCTTTATTAGCAAGTTCTTGCGAAAGGTTAATGAACCAGGTCAGCAATTTTTGCAATTTTTCAGCAGCAGCAATTTTCAGCAATTTTTGTTAGAACGCTTCTTTAGTACAAACAAAAGGAAGCGTTTTGATGAAAATATACTGTCCTTACTCATTAACTTCTTGCATGAATAATAACTCTGAGAGTTTGCTTTCAAAAGCCCTCGGCCCTTTTCTGTAAACCCTGAGAATGAATGACCAGACCACCTGAGAGTTCACTGCATTACGTTACGACACACCCCTGACTCCAGAGATACAAATCTCCGGTTTGCAGTTTGGAAGAGTGTGCATAGAAACTTTATTGAACAAAAAAAAAATATTTTCATACAGTGTTTAAACATCGAAGAAATACATGTGAAAATTATGAAAATAATGAACAGTGAGTGTTTACATATGAAAAGAAAAACTTGCGAAGCAAAAACAGTTTTAATGACAGGCACCAAAAGCTCGCTGCGTCTATAAACTTGTAGGAGGACTGATTAGGGCCCTAGTTATTGAACCTCTAGAAAGTCAGAGTCCATAAGTCTGAGGTCTTGGTGAAGAAGAAAAATCTGTATCGGACTCGGATGAACTGGTTGCGTCCGGTGGCTGTTTTATGAGGTTCTCATTTTCATTGAGGAAAGATTTTTTTATTCTTGATAATTTATTTGAAAGTACGCTTTTACACCAAAGTTGAGTATTTTCTGAACTTGGTTTTCTAAAATGATAAGATAACGTAATATGACAAGAAGTTGAGTAGTGGAGAGGGTCTCCATTTTTCCCGCATGATAGGTTACTACAGGAATACTTTATACCGTACCATAATACTTACACAGTAAACTTATACCATGCAGCTTATAGTACTAATACATTTTTTACGATATCACAGTATATGGTAGTATGATATCTACTTAATAGTGAAAATTTAAAAACCGAACTAGAATCACTAAACTTTGGCAATCTGAAGCCAAAAGTTTGGTAATAGGTCGCAACCAAATCTTCTGTTTTCGAACATTGTAGATGAATGAAAAAAGCAACTCATTCTTTTTTTAAAGTCTATGTGATCAAGTTTTCACAAGACTTTGCTTTTAGCGTTTTTATTTCAGGTTTTGAATAAGTTACTTTGTTGAAGATCTGGATGAATATCGATTTTATTTTACCAGTCTGGATCTTTTATATTCAGCTTATTTTCTTGTTGATGAAAAAGTAGTTAGGGGCTACATAAAAGCCCCCTTCCTTTTTTCTGTCATGTTTTTACTTCATACATGTTGAAGCTCTCGCAACACGCAACTTTTTCCACCCTCTATTTTTGATGTTGCCATCACACTTTCGCATTCTTTCGAAATACCACAACTTTCCTCGTTAATCACTAGCTTTTTGACATAGTGAAGAACTGAGGGGACAAAAAAATAATCCATCTAATGGAAGGGGGACTAGAAGAGAGCTGATAAGATATGAAAAAGAGAGGGAAATAGAGCAAAGTAAAAGAAAAATTCATCGAATGCCGGTGCAAAATCGAAATCGATATCAAAGTGAGCTTCATCGATAAGTTATGATAACTTTGACACGCCAGTAATAAACGAAGACCTTATCATCAGTGCCTAAGGTGTGTTTTCGCAGAGAACTAACATAAGTTCTAGAGGGAAATCTTTCATAGAGATTACGGAATATAAATTGATGTAGAGATTTAACTTTCCGGGAGTGTCTTCCGGGGAAAAGACGGAATCAGGAAGGGAAAAAAATAGGGGAAAAATGTATCTCGTCGTAGCTGGTAAGACGTAAGTCACTTTTAAAATATCAGCGCTCCTCAGGCAAGATACATTGTTTTCTTTTCGATTAAAACCGTATGATAGTTAAATAGTTTTGAAATGCTTAAGGTTTTTGTGCTTAATTTTGGTTTTGGATGGAAAAATAATATGAATTTCGAAATGCTTGTATTTCAAGACAATGCTTTGAAGCTTTTATTTTAAAGTAGTTTTCGTATTCAGACGTTATTTGACGGTGGACGAAATCGATAGCGTCTGGCTTACCAATTAAACCCGCTTTATAACTTGATTAATATACATCTTTAAATAAAGCGTCTGCAAAATATTCAACAAATAATACGCAGTTACAACGTATTAATTAAAATGCTTATTGCCTACTGAATGTAAAGAAACAGAAAAGAAAACTTGTATTCCGGACATAACTGTCTTTCTGGTTATAAGTGTTTTTCGAAAAACAAAATATGGGGAAAATATAATTATGATATCATTAATTCTGAAGAGTATTTTCAGCTTCATACACATTTAAGATTTGTACTCCAAAAATGCATGCTATTCAAATTATATGCGCGTAGGTACATACAGATTTTTAAACAAATAAATTTTTAAAAAGTCGTCAAGGGAAAAAAATCTTTAACAGTATCGAAAAGAGTTTGCAATTACTGCCAAATACACATTGTAAAATTCAAAAAATTGTATTATCTGATTTTTTAATTTATTACGCTTACAAAGTTTAAAACAATATATCTATATATAGGAACAATTTTCTAGGGATTAATTATAATTAATCAGAAATAAAAATATAAACTCTGATTTACAAAACATATTTCCCATGAATTTTGATCACATATCTCAAACATGTACTTTGATAAGAGAATATTTATTTTATTATGATGTTGCATCAGCTGTTTTATATTCTTCACATTATGGCTATCCTCGTCTCATTAAAACCGTACTTCGGCTCATGATATAAAAGTTACCCAGAGTTTTGTAACATTAGATACATTATATCGCTTTTTCGTATTAATTTATTCAATCAGTAGGTGTGCTGTTTTCATTAAATTTTAGATAGCATCAGCTCCTCTACTTCATATGTTTATCAACAATCTATCTTTAGTGTCAAAGTTTTAATTACTCGCACGGGTTAACGACTCCATTTGAGCCTAATGATCCGAGTATGTAGTATTTAGGAACCGCGCTGTGGTTATAGGGGTCAGTGATTCCACTTATTGCGAGTCATCAATCATTGTTGGCCAGAAAAATGCAGTTTGTATGTTATATATACTGCTACGTTATTTGACGGTAGACAAAATCGATAGCGTCTGGCTTTGTAGTAAAGAAAGTTGTTATGCATTGTCTTAAGAGTTGAAATTTCTTACAAGGTGTTAGATTATGTAGCACAAACATTAATTTAATTAGCATAATTCTAAAGGAATTAATTCAAAATGACAACTAATAAAGTAATGATGATAAATCTGCTATTCAGAGAATATTCTTTGTTAAAATTTGTGTTTTTTTCCAACAAAATTGAGACGCAGATAATTATTTATACATGATGTCTGAGTTAGTGCAGGGCCGTGTTGGCCTCCTGGTGGAGTCTTGGTTTCGAGACTCGATTCTAAGAAAGACCCTGTGAAGAAGGATCCTGTGTATGGGCCTGGTGTATCCCTAATCTGTCGAAGTTCATAAGTCCTGCCTTTGGTGAGGTGCTGATATTTGGAGGAGTAACGCGGGCTAAGATTTTGTCATCACTAGCCGACAAACTTAAGAGGTTCGTCAAAAAATAGCAAGGTTACGTAAAAATTGTTCGTTAATCTAACTAAAGAATCTCATATGTATTGGATTTAAATTTGTTAAATGCTAAGTGAAGCATTCCGAAAATAATTATAAAGCAATATTTTTATAATGTTCTCTTAGATTGTGTTTCTTCAACTAATAATAATGCTCGTTTCTTTCACTTAGCAAATTAAAACACATAACAGTAAGAACACGAATTTTTCATTCTGTTATTTTTTCGAAAATCAAAGGCGACGAAAAATGATATTAATTTTTCTGCTGATCGAGAACTTTTTCTCAGTTCAAGTAATAGGAGCACACCTCGGAGACTGGAAGCTTTGAGTGATTCTGAGCAAATTTTTCAATAAAGA